>CM036756.1:65589151-65709151 GCA_020796225.1 Arion vulgaris
ACTTTGGATGTATGTGAGATATGGTTGTGAGACATGTTGAGAATATGGTTGTGAGATATGGTTGTGAGATATGGTTGTGAGATATGGTTGTGAGATATGGTTGTGAGATATGGTTGAGAGATATGGTTGTGAGATATGGTTGTGAGATATGGTTGTGAGATATGGTTGTGAGATATGGTTGTGAGATATGGCTGTGAGATATAGTTATATACATGGTTGTGAGATATGGTTGTGAGATATGGTTCTGAGATATAGTTATAAGACATGGTTGAGAGATATGGTTGAGAGATATGGTTTTAGAGATATGGTTGAGAGATATGGTTGAGAGATGTGGTTGTGAGATATGGTTGTAAGATATAGTTATAAGACATGGTTGAGAGATATGGTTGAGAGATATGGTTGTGAGATACGGTTGTAAGATATAGTTATAAGACATGGTTGAGAGATATGGTTGAGAGATATGGTTGAGAGATATAGTTGAGAGATATGGTTGAGAGATATTGTTGAGAGATATGGTTGAGAGACATGGTTGAGATATATGGTTGTGAGACATGGTTGAGAGATATGGTTGAGATATATGGTTGAGAGATATGGTTGAGAGATATGGTTGATAGATATAGTTGAGAGATATGGTTGAGAGATATGGTTGAGAGATATTGTTGAGAGACATGGTTGAGATATATGGTTGTGAGGCATGGTTGAGAGATATGGTTGAGATATATGGTTGAGAGATATGGTTGTGAGATATGGTTGTGAGATATGGTTGTGAGATATGGTTGAGAGATATGGTTGTGAGATATGGTTGTGAGATTCGGTTGTGAGATATGGTTGTGAGATATGGTTGTGAGATATGGTTGTGAGATATGGTTGTGAGATATGGTTATAAGATATGATTGTGATATATGGTTGTGAGATATGGTTGTGAGATATGGTTATAAGACATGGTTGAGAGATATGGTTCAGAGATATGGTTCAGAGATATGGTTGTGAGGTTGTGAGACATGGACCATTGAAAAAAGCGGCGGAGAAGATCGTTAATGCCTTTGAATGCAAATGCTAGAGAGTAGTACTTAGAATATCATGGACAGAGAAAAGAACAAATGCTTATGTTCTGCAACAGCTTGATACTAAAGAGAGTTGGCTATTAAAGAGCATAAAATCACAGAAAATTAAATATTTCGAACACATCAAAAGACATGAGTGCCTAGAGAAGATAATTTTGGAGGGAATTGTGCCTAGAAGAAGTGGGTGCAAGATGTCATTGACAATCTGAAAATGATTGCTGCTAACACCAGTCACTTTGCAAAGAACGGAATGATTTACATCATTATTTAGTCCATAGTTTTTCGACTATGCACTTGAACATCACATAAAATATGGATGTTCTATTCATCATGGTCACATTTATACCATAAAGTCTTTTCTGAGTTAATATGCCTTATAAAATAGTGATAATATATAAAGGAATGCAGTGGCGGCTCGTGATCATTTTTGTTGGTGGGGCCAGACAGAAATTGTCGGGAAAATCATGGTTTCTGTTAGGTTATATTTGAATGTATAAAATAATAAATACACATTACACTTTATTTTTGGTGGGGCCTGGTCCCACTGGCCCTTAATGACGAGCAGCCACGGCCGGAATGATAAGGAAATGGGAGTGGCTTTGATTTCCAACATGCGATCACTTGTCAAATACAATATCCATTGTTCTATTTTCTATCAGCCCGTGTAATGTATTATTATGTTTATCCTTTCAAGTTTGCTATTTTTCTATATTTCTCTCTCTGTTTTTTTATAACCCTGTCCATTGTGATATCACCCTGTCCATTGTGATATTAATATGTTTAAATGCCTTGATATTTTTTCACTGATTTATTTCTTTGTGCAATTATTTATTGGGTTCGTCCGTGATTGATAAAGGCACTTTGGTTCAAATGCTACCTTTTCTTTTAATTGTTGTTCTTTTATAGAACTGCATTAACACGTGTTTTCCTTCTTTTTTCTTAATGTTGCGTATCAACTCTATCGATGATATCGATTTTCTGGCTGACATATCGACAAGAATAAAAGTTAACGTTTGATCATTTTACCTTATTTTTTTCTTGTTTTTGAACAATACAAATGTTTCTCATTGTGTTGGCCTATTTTTGTGTTATGACTTTCTAATATTCAGTTTCCAAACGTGTTCGATTTATGTGATGAATTCCCTGACAGGCAAACATTCTAAACAATAAAGGGATATTTTGGAGTCTTTCACGATATGTAAAGAGATGTTTATAATACATAAGACAAGCACGATAGTTCGGTGAGTGCAACCATGTGTGCTTCGATCTATTTTCTACACCGGAAGATCTCAGCGGCAGTGCACGAACTACGTAGCACCGGTGAATGTGCCCGACGTAATTTGGAAGATTGTGAAAGTATTAATGAAATACAACCAACCACCAATAACAGCATACAATAAAAAGAGATCGTGTACTAGAGCTAAGGGAAGACCAAGAAAAAGATGGACAGACAATATTAAGACCACACTACATAAACACGGATATAACACAACAAGGGCGACTCATCTGGCCCTGGAACACAAATTATAAATAGGTCGCTATTTGCCTTAACAATAAATCGACGAAAATTTAAAACTTAGTTATCTTGGCTCCTAGTGAAGCACAGGGCTTCAACAGTTGTTCTACAATTTCTCCGGTCTTCTGTCACTTTCTGTATATCTTCCCAGGTTAGTGAGCCATTCTAGCATTGGATTGCTAAGAACAAAATACTGAATTAAATGAATTTATCGATAGGACCATTATTCTTGTACTTTGGTGAGTATCCAGCTCTCTCTTTCTTACAACAACAAAAATAGATCTCAGCGACAGTGCATGAGCTATGTGGCACCGGTGATGGTCTTATCTTATCTTATCTTATCTTATCTTATCTTATCTTATCTTAACCACATTTGCCGTGAAGCGAGACGTGGGGAGAGTTAGTTTTCTATCTAGTACCAGGTGATGGTCTTATCTTATCTTAACCACATTTGCCGTGAAGCGAGACGTGGGGAGAGTTAGTTTTCTATCTAATACCAGGTGTGTTGCGCGTGACGTTGTCAGTCCAGGCTTTCGCAAGTACTCTGAGATACTATCTATCCATCGTGTTCTTGGCCTGCCTCGTGCTCTGCGCCCTGAGCGTCGATTATTGTAGGTACGCAATGGTAGTAAATGTGGATCCATTCTCATTAGATGACCGAACCACTTGATTCTTTGCTTCTCGGTGTACTGTATGCATGGTATAGTACCAACGATGCTTCTGATATTCTCGTTTCGCACTCTATCTCTCCTTGTAACGTTGACAGCTTTTCGTAGACATCTCATTTCACATGTTGTAATCTTTCTTTCTTGTGTCTTAGTCAGGGGCCATGTTTGACACTGATAGCAGAGAGTTGGAATAAATATGCAGTTTATCAGTTGTCGTTTGACTGTCATGTTAATGCTTGGATGTTTTAATAGTGGTGACATTTGGTATGTCACTGCATTTGCCTTCTGGCATCTAGTCTCGATTTCTCTGTCCATCTTTCCATCTGCTGTGAATATACTCCGAGATATTTGAATTCTGGAGTATGTTGTATTTTGACATTATTCACGTGTATATTTAGTCGACCGATAGTTTTGAAAAGGCTAAAATTTGTGTGGGAATTTTATTTCAATCTTTTAATAAAATATACCGAGCAGCATCTTTGCAACATATTCATAAATTTTCCACTGCCGAGGGTTCTTTTACGTTCAATTTCAACACGAGACCTATGTTTTGTCGTCCATCTCCGATAGGACTAGAACTCGATCTCACCTACATTGAGATCTTGGATATCTGGAAACATATCTCAGCAGCTTCTTTAGAGCTAGAGGAGAGAACCTTACCTGGACGCCATGAGAGACTTCTTCATAAATTGTTTAATCTTTAGAGTCCATGAGAGACATCACTGGTGAATATTATTTTGTTTATAATATAAATCTCGCCGTGTGTTGCTGCCGCTGACAAGGGGAGCAAAGAATAGTAACACTGCGACATACACAGCATGTCGTAAGAGGCTACTGAGGTAGGGGCCTAGGAAAGCTACCCTAGTAAATAAAAACGTCACAGAAATCAGATGTGCTGACCTACTTGTAGGCACATAACTGGCACAACATACAACCGCTCTTTGGCTCAGATCACATACAAATCCCAAAGAATGGTTTAACAAGTGGTCAATATGGAGCGATCGAAGAAGAAAAATGAAGATATAAATCTATGTTATCATAAGAATAAAATCTATATTCTATTTTTTACAATATATTTTATGTGTGTACTATTGGTAAGAGTGATAAAAAACTAATGAGAGAAAGTGAAATATGAACCATTATTCGATGGAATGGTAAAACCTAATGAGAGAAAGGGAAATATGAACTATTAATCGATGGAATGATAAACTAATGAGAGAAAGGGAAATATGAACCATTATTCGATGGAACCAGTGGCGGCTCGTCATTAAAGGGTCACTGGGGCCGGGCCCCACAAAAATAATGTGTAACGTGTATTTATTATTTTATAAATTAAAACATAACAACCCAAAACCATGAATTTTCCGAAAAATGTATGTCTGGCCCCACCAACAAAAATGATCACGAGCCGCCACTGGATGGAATGAAAACTCAGAATAAAAGAGTGTCGTCTCTACTACAATAAACGATATCAAAGTACACGATCTGATTTGGCTATGTCCCACTGATTACATACTTCAATAGAACACAGATATAATTCCAAGTTTTATCTGAAACTCACAATAAAACGATACGTATCGTATTTAGGTTAAGCGCATAAAAGAAGATTTGGTAGTTAGTAATCGATACGAGTAGGCTGGAAAACCACTGCCTGTAAAATAGTTCCCTAATATCACAGCACACAAAAAGTTGTTATCTATTTCCACCATTATAAAAATCACTTCGGGAACAATGCCGGCGCTACGGTGTTCGCTGAGATCTTCCTGTGAGCGAAAAAGATAGGACACATTGTTTCTAACGATGCTGATCATATCAATTAATGCATGCCGCTAAATTTTTTTAATGGTTTGTAAAATTGCATACAATATTCTCAACTGTATCATCTGTCTGTGGTTTAGGGATAGTAACTCGGTCTATTAACCCCGACGTTCTGAGTTCGAATCACTCTGCTGACAATTTGGTTGCAAATTGTTTCGAGTGTATTTTTACGAAAGGACGATGACACCACCAGTTCAGAAAGCAATGGCAAACTGCTGAACGTAATAATGCCTAGAAAAATCACAAACAGCGTTTAAAGCTGGAGTTGATTCGCAAAGTCCTGTAAAGGATATGCAATTAACTTTTGTTATCATCTGTCTCTGACAGCACTACATGCGATATAAGTATATGTTATATATATAACTAAAATTACTATGTTGTAACTACATGTTATCTGCTAAATGCCATAAAAAAACATGAACGTTCATCTCTTGTAGACGGATATGAAATACAATTGAATTTGTTTTCTATAATTATTCCTCTCCGCTCCTCGTGGAGCATAGAGCTTCAACAGCTGTCTTCCACTTGTCCCGGTATCTAGCCGTTTTCTTTAGGGTTTCCCAGGATAGTTCAGCTTACTTTGTTCCCAAGAAAACTTTTTCTCCAGGTCTGTTTAAGACTTTCCCCTTTAACGTGTGTTTTGCTGGTTCAAGTCAAGTGCTTGTTTCCTGACGACTATGTCTTATTTTTCCCCGATCCAGAAGCACTTGAGTTTTCAGCTCCTCGATTCGGTGCCATGGACATCGTAACCCTTCGGTTCGGTGCCACGAACAACGTTCTTCTTCCTCCTTCTTGTGATCAACTTTGCTATGAGACTACTCCGGTATGTGTCATAAACAGGGCGGTGCGCTTGAGGTCTTCACGGGTTCCCTATAGTTTGTCTTATAGTGTTGTTTCTGTTGGCCAGATCTCCAATCTCTCACTACTCAGACTAGGGCAGTCTTGCAGAATGTGCTCTGGGAACTGCTTAGGTGCTCCACATGTGCAGGCTGCCGAGTCCCTGAGACTCATTCTGTGGAGGTGTGCTCTGAGACTGCAGTGTCCCATTCTAAATCTGAAGACTGTGGTCTGTGCTTTTCTGTTTAGTGTATTTATACTGTCGTGCTCTGGGTTGTATCCTCCATTTGTTTTCTCCAGATCATTTTCCTGGATTGTTTCAGGAGAGTCTTTGCTTCTGTAAAACTTTGTGTTGGGTGGTGTTGTGTTAGGCTCCCCCAGCTCTTGCGAGTTTGTCAGCCTTTTCGTTTCCTTGTATGCCACAGTGAGCTGGTATCCACTGTAAGACCAGTTTGGATTTTTTTGACATCAAGCTGATATTTTGCCGTATGTCCTGAATGAGCTTGTCTTGTCTGGGACATGAGATAGCCTGGAGAACGGATCTTGAATCGCTAAAGACTGCAATTTTTTTGCTGACACTTGCTGGTCGTTGAGAATCGGTATGGCTGCAAGAAAGACTGTTGCCTCTGCTCTAAAGTTGGTGCATGTTTCTCCTGCTGCCAGAGAGGGTGTTTCTGTGTTTCCTTGAGGGTGAGTGATGTAGATTCCGCTGCCTTCCTTTCTGGTAGCATCTGTAGCTGAGCCATCTGTGAACACATGTGTCCATGTGCTGGTGGGATATTGCTCTCGTAGCATTTGTAGTGAAATGGCTCTTTGCTCTGTCTCTGTTTGTATTTTTTTTTAGATTATCCCTGAGACTTCTAGGTGTATTTGGGCTATGTTTTGGTAGCGTGTCCATGGCTCTGGTATTATGGGTTCCCACATTTCTGGTCAGTTTCTAGGATGTCTGTATGTTGCATATGAAATTCCCTGGCCAGATGGTTGGGACTTTTCCTTGCAAGTCTGTTTTTTGTTTTCTTTTGGAGTTTTGTGTGTAGATGGTGTTCTTTTAGCCGTTTTAGTTTTTCACACTGGGTGAGTGTTTTAAATTTTCTGCGGAGTTCTAAAGGCTCTATGTCTGCGGTTTTTCCATTTCTATGATAGGACTGCTTTTCATTGCTTCCAGAGTTATTCTTAGGCCCATGTTTTGTACCTTGTCTAGTTTATGTGTGTTTGTTTTGGCTGCTGTTGTCCAAGAGCTGGAGCCATATTCCATGATTTGTCTGACTGTTTCCGTGTAGACCTGCTTTAATATTTTTGAATTTGCGCCCCAGGACGTGCTAGTTTCTTCATCACAGCAAGTCTTTGTATGGCTTTTCTTTGAATTGTGTCTATGTTTGGCTTCCAGGTAAGTCTGCTGTCTAGGATGATTCCAAGGAATTTGGGTGTATCTGTTTGGGGTATTGTTTCGTTTTCTAAATTGATGAATACTTTTTCCTTGTGTGGGGAGAGGGAAAAACAGTTGCTGTGGTTTTTGTGTGGTTAATTTTGAGGCCCCAGCTTTTTGTCCAGTTCTTCACTTTTTCCACTGTTTTTTGTAGTAGATAGGATGTTTTTGAGTGTGTTCTGCAGCTGTCCAGATTGCGAAGTCGTCTGCATGTAGGCTGTTTGAGACCTTCTAGGGCAGCATTTGGTGATGTCATCTAAGTATATTAGGAATAGCGTTGGTGCTATCACACTGCCCTGTGGAACTCCTTCCTTCATTTTGTGCATCTTCCTGAGGTGGTTGTCTATTTTTACTCTGGCATTACGTTGGAAGAGGAGGTTTCTGATTCAGGAGAACATGTTGTGGGAGACTCCTGTTTGTAGGACTTTCAGTATTAGGCCATCGTGCCATACCGTATCAAATGCCCGGGACAGGTCAAAAAATATGGCTGTTTCTTTCTTTCCTGGAAGGCGTTTTCAATGTCCTGGGTGATGTAAGCCAGTTGGTCCTCTGTGCTTCTGTTTTGTCTGTATCCGGTCTGGGCGGAGGTGAGCAATGAATTGGTTTCTAGGTACCATGTCAGTCTCCTGTTTACTAGCCTCTCCATCAATTTTCCTGCACAGCTGAGAAGGCTGATGGGTCTATAGCTCTTTGGGTCATTTTTGTCCTTGCCCGGTTTCAAGATGGGGTAGATGTGTGCCTCCTTCAAAGTTGATGGAACTTGATCTGTTTTCCAGCTCTGGTTGAAAATGCTGAGGAGAAACCTTTGCCAAGAGGACCAAGGTGTTTAAGGAATTCATTGGTAATTCCATTCGCTCCAGGTGCCTTTTTCTCCTTTAGCTATTTTAATTTGGTCTTCTAGCTCCTGCAGGGTAAACATAACTATCATGCTGTCTGTTGGGATTGTAGAGTTAAGACTATTCAATAGTTGCTTTGACTGGTTTTTAACTTCCTTTTTCTTGCCTGTTGAATTTGGACTTGACTTTCCGATTGATAGGTTCTAGCTAATAGGTCTGCTACTGCTCTGCCGGTGACAAATCCTGTGTCTGTGTGTAGCACAGTTTGGATAGGTTCTAGCTAATGGTCTGCTACTGCTCTGCTGGTGACAAATCTTGTGTCTGTGTGTAGTACAGTTTGGTCCTTGTCCTGTCACCATTTAGGGGTTTTGTGAGGTTCCATAGTTTTTTAGTGTCTTTCTCTAGATTTAGGGAAGCAGTTTTGTCATGCCAACTGTCTCTCATGCTTTTCTTCTTTTCTTTGGTAAATATTGCCTTTGTCTTGTTGTGTAGGGTAACATTTTCATCTGTAGGGTCTGCTTCCATGTTTTCTCTTTGGATGCTGAGTTCAGTGTGAAGCTCTTCCAGTTTAGGGACCAATAGGGTCGGTAGTCTTCCCTTCTTCCTCTTGGTATACTTATTTTTGCTGCATCTAGAACCCAGTTGTTGAATGTTTGGAGTTTGCGGTTTAGGCTATTTTCTTTATTTTCATGTTCTTAATGGCTTCTTCTAGGTGTGAGGAGAAGATATTCCAATTTGCTTTCTTATAGTTCCATCTGGGAGTGGGTGTTCCTTTGGGGTGTTCCTCTGTCCTTTCATGGAGATTATTATGGGTTTATGGTTACTGCCCCTTAGTTGATTGCACACACTTCGACTTGTGAATTTTTCAACATCTTCAGTTGCTATTGCTAGGTCTGGGTTGCTGGTTGTTCTCCAAGGTCGGGAGTAGTATGAGTGTAGGTCATCAGGTTTGTTTAGGAGAACAAGACTGTAGTTGATGATGAAGTCTTCTACTTCCTCTCCTTTTCCATGTAGGTCAGAGTACCCCCAGCTTGGAGAATGACTGTTGAAATCTCCAACTATTATCCAGTTTTCTGTGTTTGATTGTATGTTGTTTAGGTGGATAAATTTGTTTGGTGGTGAATATATGTTGCAAATTGTGATTTCCTTGTCATTGGTTTTAGGCAGATGGTTATCGCCTCTGTGTCGGTTGGTTGGGAGCGATGCGTTTCCCAGACTGAGAACCTGTTTTTGATGGCAATGACTCCTCCCTTGGGTCGGTCTTCCCTATCTTGGCGGAAGATTTCATAGCCTCTAATGGAGAATCTGTGCGTGCTGGTAAGATGTGTTTCTTGGATGCAACGCACATCCATGTCATGCTCCTTCAGGAAGTTTTGCAACTCTATTGTTTTGTTTCTGACGCCTTCCGCGTTCCACTACATTATTTTCAAATTTTGACCCGTGTGTTTACTCTCGTCCTCTCTGGTCGATCTGAGAATGTGAGGAATTGTGGTTGCTGTTGTGTTTGAGGATGGGGGCCCGGTGTTGAATCTACCTGGTTTAGACCTGTAAATATGACACAGTACCGGAGTAGTGTTGGTTGCATAGCTTCGGTTGTAGTGCGTAGATGCGCGTTTTTATTCCCGTGCCGCTTGAGCACGCATCTTCCGACTTCGACGGTTGAGATTTCATTTCTGGAATCCTCCTACCATAGGCAGATTGCCTTTCTAGGCTTAAGGGTTCTACCTACCCCGGACCGCCGTATATAACACATAGTGAAAGCGGCGTGTCGGTAGCGATCGCAATTCTGATCGGTCACCATCGTACTTTCGAGTCGCTTAACTACACCACAAAACATATCCATGAATAACACAATATATCCTACGTCCAAATGAAGGAAAAGTAATAATCCAGGCCACGGAAGCAAGATGAAGTGATCAAAATTTATTGCTAACCTATACGTTCGCTCAGCGCCATTTGTAAACCGGAAGTCACTTAGATCCACGAACAAGGTAAATCTGGAGAACCTGTGACTTTTCTGCCAGCCCGCGAAATTGAACCCGCACTCACAGGGAGCTTGTCACCCGTCGTCCAACGCGCCACGAACACGCTGGGCAGGCAGACACTGTTTTCCTCAGGATATGCCCGACACCCAATGTTTTCTCTTCCTGACCTGGGTCATCATGGGTTCATGTCTTGTTTATATCCATAGATCTGTGTTTGACATTCTATCATACCATCTCAGTTTGAGAATCTGCTTCAGACTTCTGTCTTCTTCTTCCCTTTTCATTTGTCGTCACACTGCTACCGGGTTGTTGCCCAGTGTCGTGATTTTATGTTTTTGTCTTGCGCTGTTCTAGTGGCATTGTTATTTTTGCTTCTTTACAGGATTCTGCTATGTAATCTAACCATCTTTTTAGTGGTCTTCCTTTCGCCTTCCTCCGCTAAAGACATTTATTTATACAGTTCCTAATCGTATTTGCGTTTAACTTATTAACTTGTCACTTTTCCGATCATTACAACAAAACAGATTCCACATTCGAGCTGAACTAGCATAGATTAATTGAACGTTAGTTGTCTGTAAACTAATTTTCTCGTATTATTTTATAAAGCTATATAATAAATACTATGTGAAATTGTCAGTTAATTGTCTACTATTGAATAAAATGTTGTAGAATCATCTGTTTGCCGTATTGAAAAACTGTCAATTATCTGCATTAACACATCTGCTACTTTAGTGTCTATGTACTTTTAACTTTACGGAACATTTCCCTTGTAATAGTTTTCACTAATTATCATATAAATATCTTATCTGAAATTGTGTAACAATTATTCATATTTCTGAACTAATTTTCTATCTCGTTCTGTAATAGGGAAATTTGTTGATATTTAAAATGATCATTCTTTCTTGTGTTTCTTCTATGTAGACTCATTATCCTTATTTGTTAGTACTACTAGTGAATATGAAAATCAATATCCTTCACATATACCCTTTGAGCATCCAGGGCTTCGGATAATCACAATGTCCCAAGATAGTCTCCTATGGCATTCCAAATCGTTTATTTGTAAATGCTTCTGCGTCATTGAGCTGTCAATTATGTCTTACAAACCAGATTTACAGACAGAACGTTATATATTTATGACATAACAAGTCAGCCTGACCTTCCTGAACATTTTAATAGCTATATAAATTGTTGACTTTATTGCACTGGATTTTACTTCATATGATTCGCTCTCTTACCGAAGAAATAGCACACCACTTACCAAGAGTATTGCACAAAGCACGAGCTTCTTAGTTCCGACATTAGGGCTAGGAATTTCTCGAAAAACTGCACGTGGAACTCACGAAACGGCTTAACCCCTTATTCACAGAGAATTCTGAAATTATTTATCTCTACTCTATGTCCCTTTTTCCGATCCAGAAGCACTTGAGCTTTTCAGCTCTTCGCTCGGTGCCATGGACATCGTAACCCTTCGGTTCGGTGCCACGAACACCGTAAATCTGGGAATATGTGGCTTTTTCTGCCATCCCGCGGAATTGAACCCGTACACACAGAGGGATAGTCACCCGTAGTCCAACGCGCTACGAACACGCTGGGCAGACGGGCAGCAATATAGATTAAAACCTGGTGCCATGAAGTCAATCCTTCAGCTTTATACCCCTTTATTTGAGAAGACAACTCTATGAGCAGAGATGAGATAGAGGCGGATGATATCTGCAACTATAATCATCAAAGACACTATAGACTAAAGAAGAAGAATAATTCCAATGTTTCCTACACATCGGCTTTGCAGACTGCTCTTCGCGATTTTCAAGATTCCTTTTCCAAGAAATGTTCAACATGGGACCTACGTTTTATCGTCCGTCTTCAATATGACTAATCTATCCCCTACCATGAGATCAGAACTCGCTGGAAATAGCCTCGATAACTTCACAATATGGGCGAGCCCAATTCGTTTGAAGAGTGAGATAATCATCGTACTTCAACTTCACAATTGTAACAAATAACACCAACTTTTCAACCAAACTGCGCTATTTTTTACTGACTATAAATCAGACCAACACAACAAACAAAAGATAGACAGTTATACGAGGTCCTTGGTTAAAGAAAAGACACATCAGACAACAGGATTCCAAGAATGTCCATTTAAAATGACAATCTAGTCTGGCACACAAAATGCACTATAGTGCGTTTTAAAATGATTTTCCGCGGGAAAATTTAATATCTCTGCAACCGCTTGACAATTGTAACTTTACAAAATGAGCCTAATTCGTTTGAAGAGTGAGATAATATTTTTTACTCAATAACACGACATGTTTCAAAATGTCTTTATGATATAAATCAGACCAACACAACAAACCAAAAGATAGAAGTATACCCAGTCCATGGTTAAGAGAATGCAATGCAACGGAATTCCAAGAAGTCCATGTTACCTAAACGTTTGCACAAATGCACTATAGTCAGACTTAATCGGTGAAAACATGTTTGTTGACATCTAAACCACGGGTTACAGGTGGGACGACTACGTTAGTAATATAGTAAACAATATTTAGTGTATGTATCCTCTTGTGATACAAGCAAAAACAAAATACTTTAATTTTAGAAAGTACAGAAGCAATATATAGCGACGCTTCGACCATAATGCCTTCATCAAGTAAAGAATACAACAGAATTGAAGAAAGTTATAGACTTCTTGATCGGCAGACATGACATCATCATCATCAAGGTGCGTTTTCTTTATAGGACTTTGCTCTCTTTGCAGCACATCTGAAATTCACTCTGTCTCTTGCCAGTTCACCCACTTCGTCGATGGTCATGTTCATGATTTTATTAATATCTTGTAGCCATCTTCTTCTTGGTCCACCTCTGCGTCCTGGGACCCTGCCTTCTAGTATTGTTCTTTCCAAGCCATCGTGACGCTTGATGTGACAAAGTATTAATTTTCTGTATAGTATGTTGTTTATCAGCCAATTCTCTTTAACATTTAGTTCTTTCAGGACATCAGTGTTCTTTCTTTTTCTGTCCATGGTATTCGTAGGATCTTTCTGTAGCATTTAGTTTCGAAGGACTGGATTTTCGTTCTAATTTTACATGACATACAATACCACAATTAATCGGTAACTGCCCTAAAATCAAAATATGTGACTAAAAACGAAATAAATATTTAAACCTCCAACCGGAAAAAAGATCAAAAACAATCATTGTAAAATATATACACGTATATGGAGTATGCGTGGAGTCTGTGGCCTAGGGAATAGTGACTCGGTATATTAACCCGACGTTCTGAGTTCGAATCACGCTGCGGACAATTTGATTGCAAATTGTTTCGCTGGATTTTACAAAGGACGATAGCGTCACACATTCCGAAAGCAATTGCAAACTACTGAACGTAATAATGCCTAGACAACTCACAAACAGCGTTAAAAAACTGAGGTTGATTCGCAAACTCCTGTAAAGGATATGCAATAAACTTTTTTTATGGAGTATGTGAAGAGATAGTATTAGAAAGCATACATACAAATGGAACCAAACTTGATGACAATACAATGATTAGTGCTAAAAATGTAAATGTGCAATGTCCATGTCTTCTCAGAAACAATTTTAACACGGTTTTTGTGTATTTACTTTACCGCCTGCCCAGCGTCTTCGTAGCGCGTTGGACGACGGGTGACAAGCTCCCTATGAGCGCGGGTTCAATTCCTCGGGCTGGCAGAAAAGCCCAATTATCTAATTAGATTTTTGCCTGAACCGAAGGTTACGATGTCCATGGCACTGAGCTGAAGTGTTGAAAGCTCAAGTGCTTCTGGATGGAAAACAAATTTTAAAATGTATTTACTTTATGTTTTATGAAGCAGTCGATTATATCAATTGCTGTTCTTTATAATACTGTCTCACTTCATGTTTAACTTGTTGACATTTCAAATGACACCAATTTGTTGTTGAGTCATGTCATCACTATATTAAATGTCATGGATAATGGTAAAAACTGAAAGCACATTTATTTGAGTACAGATATTAAACTAAACATTTCATCGACAAATGTTGACACCACAAGAAAACATGGAGAATGTTTTAATAAGAAACTGCCATTTCTGACAAGTCTACGTTTCATGAATTATTTCCCTGTGACATATTTTTGTTGAAGGAAGGAATCTGCTTTGAGGTTAACAAAAACATACCGTATTTTCATTAGAATTCATATTAAGGTAGATGACGTCATCAACATGGGAGAGGTTCTCAATAAGCTATATCTTTCCAACATGCAAAATGTACAAGTCTAGCAGTTTGATGTTGTTTATTCAAGTTATTTTTTATCATGCATTTATCTCTGGCATCTCTCATAAGTTATTGCTGGTTGCTATGGTCATGTATCTAAGTACGCTATCCTAAATGAAAGACTGTCAATAAGGGAGGATTATGTTCGTTTTCAGAAGCTACAAAACATATGTTAGTTTTCAGAAGCTACAAACATATTTAGTTTTCAGAAGCTACAAACATATTTAGTTTTCAGAAGCTACAAAACATATGTTAGTTTTCAGAAGCTACAAAACATATATTAGTTTTCAGAAGCTACAAAACATATGTTAATTTTCAGAAGCTACAAAACATATGTTAATTTTCAGAAGCTACAAAACATATGTTAATTTTCAGAAGCTACAAAACATATGTTAGTTTTCAGAAGCTACAAAACATATGTTAATTTTCAAACTAAAACATATGTTCGTTTTCCAGAACTTAATATGAAACATGTTAGTTTTCAGAAGATACACAACATATGTTAGTTTTCAGAAGCTACAAAACATGTTAGTTTTCAAATACTACAAAACATATGTTCGTTTAAATTTTGAATAACAGGGTGCTCATATTTTCTTGTTCCCACCCAGAAACTCTAAATATGATACAACAACTCTCTAACTAAATGAGAAAGAAAATTCAAACAGCAGAGATGAAGTGTTTACAACGAATTATAAATGTAACAAGAAGTGGTAAAATCAGAAACAACAAAATCTGAAGAAAATGTTGGATCACTACCAATACTACAATATATTAAATAACAATAGTTTAAATGGTTCGGACATGCATCAGAATTACCACAGGATAGTCTCCCACAGAGAGAACTAGCACTCCTATACAACGGCAACAGACCCATTAGCATAGGATAGTCTCCCACAGAGAGAACTAGCACTCCTATACAACGGCAACAGACCCATTAGCACAGGATAGTCTCCCACAGAGAGAACTAGCACTCCTATACAACGGCAACAGACCCATTAGCACAGGATAGTCTCCCACAGAGAGCACTAGCACTCCTATACAACGGCAACAGACCCATTAGCACAGGATAGTCTCCCACAGAGAGCACTAGCACTCCTATACAACGGCAACAGACCCATTAGCACAGGATAGTCTCCCACATAGAGAACTAGCACTCCTATACAACGGCAACAGACCCATTAGCACAGGATAGTCTCCCACAGAGAGAACTAGCACTCCTCAACAATGAGCAACAGACCCATTAACACAGGATAGGTCTACACATTAAAACTAGCACTCATGTACAACAGCAACAGACCATTACACTGGAAGTTCCCTACAAGAACTATTACTCTAACAACAAGTCAAGCAGACCCATTACCACAGGATAGTCTCCCACAGAAGACTAGCACTCTATACAACGGCAACAGACCCAGAGGACGACCACGCAAACGATGGTTAGACGGAATATCCTAGGCACTAAATTTCACTTTGTACAAAGCACATTGTGAGTCTGTGGCTTAGGGGATAGTGACTCGGTCTATTAACCCCGACGTTCTGAGTTCGAATCACGCTGTGGACAATTTGGTTGCAAATTGTTTCGCGTGGATTTTACAAAAGGACGATGGCGCCACCCGTTCAGAAAGCAAAGGCAAACGAGTAATAATGCCTAGAAAAATCACAAATAGCGTTAAAAAGCTGGGGTTGATTCGCAAAGCTCCTGTAAAGGATATGCAATTAACTTTACAAAGCACAAACAGAGGCTCGCTCCATTTACTTCTTTTTCGACATGGACGATGAGAAGACAAACAATGATAGGGAATAGATAGACCTGACGAAAAAGACAAACAAGGATAGGGAATATGATAGACCTGACTATGAAGGCAAACAAGGTTAGGGAATAGATAGACCTGACCAACACGATATGACCTCACCTTTACTATACTTATTCCACTTGAAATATACAGTATTTTATGCTGTTTAAAATGAATGTTTATTCTCATGTAGTTATATTCTGTGGTTTTTAATGTAATTATTGATCATATGTAGTTCTTTTATGTTATTTAACCCTTTTACTCCGTAATTTATTTTTTTAACCTCCGTACGCACTTATTTTGTAATATAAATGTAGCAATAAATGTTAAGTAGTTTAGACAGGAGCGGCTCGTGCTCATTTTTGTTGGTGGGGCCAGACACAAATTTTCGGAAAATCATGGTTTTAGGTTAGGTTATATTTAATTTATAAAATAATAAATACACGTTACACATTATTTTTGGAGGGCCTGGCCCCACTGGCCCATAATGACGAGCCGCCACTGAGTTTAGACCTATATAACTCTAGTCTTAACTCTTTAATACCATTATATTTGTTTCTATCAGGACCCATTTATATTGCAATGTATACTGTGTTAGATAGCATACTGGTGTGCGTCATCTTAAAATATACTATATCGGCGTAGTAGGGATTAAGTGTTAAAATCTCATTGCTAGTCAAATGTAACTATTTAATATTGTTTAAAATCTCATTGCTAGTCAAATGTAATTATTTAGTGTTTAAAATCCATTGCTAGTCAAATGTAATTATTTCATCTCATTGCTAGTCAAATGTAATTATTTCATTTGTTTAAAATCTCATTGCTAGTCAAATGTAATTATTTCATGTTGTTTAAAATCTCATTGCTAGTCAAATGTAATTATTTCATGTTGTTTAAAATCTCATTGCTAGTCAAATGTAATTATTTCATCTCATTGCTAGTCAAATGTAATTATTTCATGTTGTTAAAATCGCATTGCTAGTCAAATGTAATTATTTATGTTGTTTAAAATCCATTGCTAGTCAAATGTAATTATTTCATTTTCTTAAAATCTCATTGCTAGTCAAATGTAATTATTTGGAATGTTGGTTAAAATCTGCATGTGCAGTCATAATGTAAGTATTTATTTGTTTAAAATCTCATTGCTAGTCAAATGTTATTATTTCATGTCATGTAATTTATCTACTATATAATTTTGAAGGAATGGTTCCTGGGATAAGAACAAGAGGAAGACATAGACGACGATGGGAGCAATGTGTCATTGACGATCTGAGAGTGACTCCTGCTGACTTCTGTCAACTTACACAGCGCATAGAGTTTTTCATAACTGCTGTCATTGGAACCAGTTACGGAAGGGACACGCTACTTGATGATGATCCATCTACCTACAGTATTCATAAAGTCTACTGACTTCTTGTTATATTTCTAACTAGACAATTCACAGATTGTTTCTTTACGGTATTTTTCAGTTTTAAGTGAGTTTTTATCCCCACATTTCCTATATCAACCAACAGAATACTTCAGAAACAGTAGTCTTACTGGCAGTTTTCTTCATGCTGTGACGGTTCCAAACTAACAAGACTAGTTTACATTTTTTTCTCTGTACTGTCATCACTCCCACAGAGACGACTTTCCCTTGTCAATTAATGTCAGTTTTTGATGACTTCCTTAAGAGAGCTTCCTTTCAAGATACGAATTTAAAAAGTGTATAGAATTTCAAGTCTCAAAAACGTGAAGTTATTCTTGAGCTTTCTTGATAAGAAAGAACAGATGTCCCACATATTGACACACCTTCAGATAAATGTTTAAGGGGTTTTATGGGGTAAGTGGCTAAGACTTTACGTTCTGAGGGTCGTGAGTTCGAATCAGGACCGCGCCTTTCTGATTGCGTGTGTTTTAATTCCAAAGACCACTAGGATTGTTGTCTACTACGAGATTCATGCGTTGTGCAACACTATCAGCAGGTGGCGTGCTATTTCTGTTGAGAGGGTCTAAGCCACATAGGGTAAAACCCGGTACCATGAAGTCAATCCTTCAGCTTTAGCCCCCTTTAGTTAGGAAGACAACTCTATGAGCAGAGATGAGATAAAGGGGGGTGATATCTGCAACTATAAACATCAAAGGTTCTATAAGCTAAAGAAGAACAATAATTAAAATTTTTCCCGCCCAATTATTTTGCCCCTAGAAATCTTGCCGATGCTACAGAGTTCGCCGAAAGCGGTAGATTATCCGAATCAACTGTAAGAGCTTTATTGCGCTGTAAAGTTAAGTGGCAGCTAAATTGTACAGCATTTTCTGACACGGTTACAAATATCAACATTTTTAAGGAAATTTCACGCTAATGATAAATATTATTAACTTTTTTACTAATAAGAAATATTCAGTTAAAAATAGTTTAAAATTATTTCTACATAATTGTTGTTTGGTTTTTTTTAACCAATTCATAACTTAACCTTTTTTACTGATAAGTATTAAGCTGATTATACCTTTCTTTCTAACAAAGATTAACAGAGGCGGTAAACAACACTATTTATGAAGCGTACGCAAAAGTCAGTTCTAGAAATCGTTTCTTACCCTGATGATGTCGGAAAACATGATTCGAGAAAAGAAATGAAAGAAAGACTTTCCTTTTTCTAAAATTACATAGAAGACTCTCACTTTCTCTTTCAATAATATTCTTGAAGTATTGCAGGTTTGAGAAAACATATTGTGGTAAATCTGTTTAAGCTGATACCCAATCAATTTACAAAGATTTCATGTTCGAGTGGCAACTAATATGTTTGTTTTTTAAAGTGTATCAAACCTGCACAGTAACGTCCAAACTCAATGTTTTCCGCAGAGAGTCACTAAGTTCACCTAGGAAGTTAAATCATTCCATACCGTTAGCCACTATAATGGCGTACAAATGACCATTAGCGCCAATAACACCATTACCACTACAGGGTTTTTACATGGAGAACTTTTTTTTACGCTTTGTACCGAGTCTTTTCAGTTTTTATCGTAATTAAAAGTAGGGATACAAAAGTATGTATAAATAGCATATCAGATGATATATATTAATGTGATACCTACCCACTCTAAACAACGAAAACACACAAGTTTAGTGCAGTAACACTTGTGGTGTCATAAAACAAGTGTTGTTCAGAATATATTATGTTATGTTATGTCATGTTATATTATGTTATGTTATGCGATCGACGTCATGGCACATGAACATTCCCACGTATATTCTGTTATCCACTGCAGCTCACTCTACCCATGAGAAATTGATTAGTATATCTTCTCTCTCTACCACAAAGACGACATTGTCTGGCATGTCCAAACTTAACTCCTAATTCTCGTACTCATTCCAGTGTCTGAGTCTCGCCTATACCACATAAATCAGAATGTACCGCATTGATGACTGATGTGATGGCGCTCAGACTTGAGTACATTCACGGCATATAAAGAGTTAAACCACCATAGCAACTTTATGCATGAGATATGGGACTGGCAATTTGATACCTTTCCGTTTCTGCTGACGGTAGTTTGTTAATTCTCCTCTACAGAAAGAAATGCTCTAAAGCTGATGGATTGACTTCATTGCACCGGGTTTTATACTATTTGGCTGGGTCCCTCTCTGCAGAAATGGCCCGCCACCTGCAGAGAGTATTGCACAACACGATCTCCTTGCTTTACCAACAATCTTAGGGGTATCTGGAAACAAATGTACTCGTAAACAGAATGGCGCGGTCGGATTCGAACCCTTGATCTTCGGTACACAAGGCAAAGGCCGCTTAGCCCCTGAAACCCCTCCTTTTTTAAAGATATATTTATTTTTGTTCCCGATCCAGAAGCACTTGAGCTTTTCAGCTCTTCGGCTCGGTGCCATGGACATCGTAACCCTTCGGTTCGGTGCCACGAACACCGTAAATCTGGGAATATGTGACTTTTTCTGCCATCCCGCGGAATTGAACCCGCACACACAGAGGGATAGTCACCCGTAGTCCAATGCGCTACGAACACGCAGTGCAGACGGGCCTTTTAAAGATATAAAAACTACAATCCCTGACAATGTTGAATAAAATTAGTAACGACAAGAAAAAAGCTTGAATTTTCAAACTTGATTATCTTCGTATCTGCCCTCAAACATTGACCTGTCAGTCTACCGAAACTTGGATGTGTTGAACGGACAGACGTAAACATCGCCGCTGTTCGACTAACAATGTAAGCAAGCAGCGCAACGCATCCCAGTTTTTTGGCTCAAGCAACAAAGAACCAACATGTGGGGGAATAGGACGAACGTACAAGAAAAGGAAAACCTATGCCAACAAGTAGGTCAATCAAATTTGTAATGAACTAGTCAAGCTGAACTAATTGCTGGAGGAGACAAATAGATCCTTTGAATTAGGAACAGAAGTAGTGAAAATTAGAATGATGTTTTCTGAAACGAATTTCTCTGACGGTACGAAAATCGCTAATATGTCTAAACAAACAGACGAGACATGTTCATTCTCAATGAGATTAATAGACAGATAGATTCAAACACTTCCAACAAGATTAATAGCTGTAAGGGCTAGAGTTCTGTCTCGTCTTGTTTAGTCTCAGGGTTCTAAACAGGCAGTCCACCTTTATTTAGAGCAATGTTGTTCTGTCCATTCGGTGACTGTTTTCAATTACGCCTAATGTTCGTGCAGACGAGCTGTTATACCTCTTACGATTCTATTAGTTTCGACAACTCATTAATCGAATTCAGAATAGATAAGACAGCCTGTGTTGATAAAACGTGCACACTGTTGTTTCCATAAGGTCTACTACAAATCATTATCGTCTCCTTTCGAATGCTGAGTAATACTGTTGAATTTTATCTGGGATTATAAACAATCCGTGTCTACTGCATAATGTTCTCTTGTCTCATCCGTTTCTTTAACTACCGCCCAGTGTCTGTTATAAATAATGTACATTGCTTGCTTCTCTTTAAATTGTATATAACATATCGTACTGCTGCCACAAATGCCTACACACGTTAGTTAGTTTGTTCCTTTCGTGCCAAAGGTGGCACATAGGACAGAGGTTTTAGATCTCCATGTAATGCGGTTCGTTGCTAGCAGTTGGAGATCTTGTATGGTTTTACATCCCAATTGTTTACTTTCTTGTAGGATTGTTCTTCGAAGAGTGGTCTTAGGTTTTCCACGTTTTCTTTTCCCAACTGGTGATCACATAAAAACTTGTCGATTTAGTCTCTTTTCGTCTGATCTAAGAACATGACCTAAATATTTCCACCTTCGTTTCCTTATAATATTTGATACGGGTTGTTGATGTGTTCTATCTCTCACTTAGTTTTTTTCGAAACAAAATCACTCCATTTTACTTTTAATAATTTTCGGAGACATTTATTCTCACAGCTGTCCAGTTTCTTATCAATTTTCTTTGTTGATTTCCAACTTACACAACCGTAGGTCAGTACAGGAATCACACATGACCAACACAGGACGACTACTATAATATGAGCAGATTGGAACAAGTTGTCATTCTGCGCCTTAGAACAGGACATGATCCACTCCTCAGCCACATGTATACAAAATTCAAGATTGGCAATTCAGCCATCTGTACATGTGGTCAGGCACGTCAGAATGCAGAGCGCAAACTTCAAGACTGCACCGAACATGATATACTGAGGCAAACTCACTGGTCTAAACGAAACAACACTTTACAAACAACTACACGGACCTCTGTGTGAGCTACAAAAGACAGTGATGTTTATACGAGACAAGATTGAATATATAGACAACATTTCAAGAGAACGAAAGGAAGAAAGGATCGCAAGGCTTACCCAAGAATCGATTCATATATATCCTCTTCGTCTGAATATGTGCATTGACTATCTGCTTGTCTATCTACTGTATTGATAGATTGATCGATTTATTTTTAATAACATTGTACTTAAGGGAATAATCATTTTGTTCTGTTCCCTTTTTTACACAGTAAAATATCAGCATCAGTACACAAACTCCGTAGCGCTGACAAGGGTGCACGATATAATTTTGATCAGTGGCGGCTCGTCATTAAGGGCCAGTGGGGCCGGGCCCCACAACAAATAAGGTTTAACGTGTATTTATTATTTTATACATTAAAATATATCCTAACTGAAACCATGATTTTTCCGAAATTTTCTGTCTGACCCCACCAACAAATATAATCACGAGCCGCCACTGATTTTGATTATGATGGCAATGTAGTAAGAATTATTTATTTTTAATTAGTTTTCCTCGTGCAGAGGCTTTGCAGCTTAGTCTTATCGACTTCATATATTATGTCTTTCACGTACTCAACTTCAATACGAGACCTACTTTTTTATCGTCCGTCTCCGATTTGAATATGAACTGGAACTCACATACGTTGAGATCATAGATCAGTGGGAAAATATCCCGATCGTTTCATGCGGGGAACGAACTGAGCACATTTCGAGCATGACACGGGCACTTTGCCTCCACGCCACAGATGTCTCCATATATATATATATATCGTTTATCTACTTTATCTACGTCTATGTGAGCGTCTGTAGCTTATGTGGTAGTAAGCTCAATCACAATCCAAGCGTACCTGGTTCAAACTCCGCGGCGGGAAAGTTTGGTAGCAAATTTGTTTCCTTGGATTTTTATGAAGGTAAAAATAGACCTCAGAGTTCAGAAAATAATGACAAACTACTGAACGTATAAGTGGTGCCTAGAAAATCAATGACTCGTTTACTGTAGTTGATGGCTAATTTGTGTAAAGGATATGCCACGATTTTCATTTCAATCTATCTACATGAAAATGAAAACAATCGTGGCATATCCTTTACAGGACGTAACTATCAACCTCAGTAAACGGTCGGTGATTGACGTCTAACATGAAAGGAACTGCAAGATACCTGATATTAAACATTATTTCTTCTTCTTCAGCTTTCTCTTTCAAACTACCATTTGTTCTACATTGTTTTTGTGATTTGTATGTGAATTGTTGCAAAATGCATCATCACTGCATATTGGTTTTGAACTTTGTAAAACTACAGTACTTTGTTTCTACGTGTTTCGCCATTACAATTTATTATCGATATAAGGGAAGACTGAAGTAAAACTTTATAGTGAAAACGAAACACATAAAACCGATGTATTGTAGTTTAACAAATTACAAAGATAAGATACAGCGACTTTTCGCAAAAATAAACCTCTACCAAGCAAAGGATTCCAAACAAATGAGGAGATTAATATGGTTCTTATACACTAGATATCACAGACCTAGTCACACGATAGTCTGTAACTTTTCTAAAATTAAAATATGTGGCGAAAAACGAAATCACAGTGAAATAAGACTGGACTACTGCACGAGAACAAAAGTACGTTCGTTATACGTTGGTTGTACATTTAAAGAAGCCATATTTCAGAGTGCAAACGTGCAGTACTATAAACGTAAAGTACATTGTAGTAAGAGATAACGAACCAGGAGGAAACGTCTTCCTATTTGAGAAAGTGCATCATTATAAATAACATGGTAGTCTGTAATGAAGGACTCTCGAGGAATGGGAGAGGGGGATATCAACAGAAAGTGCAATGTAAGAATGTGTACATATATCTCTTGTAGTTATATTCAACCTGCTAATAATAAGACTCAGGGGGTCTCTGTGGCTCGAACTTATCCTCCTCTGTTTCAATGTTTCAATATTTAAAAAAATAATAACATTGTGTTTGTTCATTTAGTTTTGTTTATAAATGCATTTGTCATAGCAATTTATAGTCACATTGCATTTCAAAGTCACATAGCAATTCATAGTTGCGTTATATTTCAAAATAACATTACATTTCCTATTCAAATCACATTACAATTTATATTAGCATTAACGTTCACATTCACATTACATTCCAAAGTCCCATTACATTCCAAAGTCCAATTACATTTCATATGCATATTACATTTCATAGTCACATTACATTTCATAGTCACATTACATTTCATAGTCACATTACATTTCATAGTCACATTACATTTCACAGTCACATTACATTTCACAGTCACATTACATTTCATAGTCACATGACATTTCATAGTCACATTACATTTCATAGTCACATTGCATTTCATAGTCACATTGCATTTCATAGTCACATTACATTTCATATTCACATTACATTTCATAGTCACATTACATTTCATAGTCACATTACATTTCATAGTCACATTACATTTCATAGTCACATTACATTTCATAGACACATTACGTTTCAAAAACACATTGCATTTCATAGTCACATTACGTTTCAAAGTCACATTGCTTTTCATAGTCACATTACGTTTCAAAGTCACAGTATATTTGATAGTCACATTATATTTCATAGTCACATAACAGTTTATATTAACATTAAATTTCCTATTCACATTACTTTTCAAAGTCACAATACAATTACTAATCATATTATTTTTCATAGTCACATTACATTCCAGATTTGCATTACATTTGATAGTCACATTACATTTGATAGTCACATTACATTTGATAGTCGCATTACATTTCATAGCCACATTACATTTTTTTGTTATTGATATTTCCAACTTTCATTTCAATTGCATATGAAAATTTATATCAAAGGTTGCCTCTACTATTTTCAAAACACTACACTTCTACACGTCTACATTCAACATACACATTATAACAGTAGAATTACTACACTATTACCTATTTTGTTTTATCCAACTTCATTTGAATTGTTCATCTATTATTGCAATTCTACGTGTGTTTCACTCTGGTTTTATTGGCATGTTATTTAACTACTCTTAACAGCCTAAGACGTGACCTGACATAAACATGGCTTCTCTTCCAGTATCCAGGCAACCAGCCAAATACAGATTATACAAGAAGAAATAAATAAGAATATCACGTCAGTTCCCTGATCATTAATCTTGCCAACAACAAAAATGTTTAAAGAAAGCTTACAGAAAGAGGTCTTTAAGAATTACGTCAATCAAAGATATAGTTACACTTTGACACGACATAATCACGACCATCTAACCACCGAGTTTCAGACAGGATGCCTAAATTTGTATACCAGACCTGACCTGGGGCTTAATTAACTTCTATTCTGTGTTTACATTTGTAGACCTCAGACAACGATATACAGTCTAGGGTTGCACCAGATTCAATTAATATCTATTATATTTTTTTTTAAACTTTGGTATGTTTGTAATGAGAAGGGGTTGTTTAGGACACATTGTGACAACCGGTAAAATTTAGATGAGACGAGTTAGAGGAAGACAGAGAGGGAGAATTTTGGACAGTCTGACTTCACGGCATGAAAAAACGTCAAAATCTGAGGCGATATCAAACACACGGGACAGAGATTTGTGGAGATCCATGATTCACTAGGCGGCACGGCACCTGCTGATAACGATGTTTAAAATAGTAAATTATCAAACAACAAAATGATTTTGAAGCAACTACAATCATATGATCATTTGATGGCATAAAATAGACATTAAAAAACACTGTTCTTTGCTTATGTGTTTTATGTCTACATTTCTAGTTCAGTGTTATCTAACGCATGAATAACACACAATTTCCATTTTTTTCCTTAATTCATTCATTCATGATAACACAAAAACCTCATTTTTCCTTGAATTCATTCTTAATTAATAACACAAAACCTTCCTTCTTTCGCTCAATTCATTCATAATTATTTTTTACCGATCCAGAAGCACTTGAGCTTTTCAGCTCTTCGGCTCGGTGCCATGGACATCGTAAACCTTCGATTCGGTCCACAAACACCGTCAATCTGGTGAACCTGTGGCTTTTCTGCCAGTCTGCGGAATTGAACCCGCACTCACAGGGAGCTTGTCACCCGTAGTCCAACGGGCTACGAACACGCTGGGCAGAAGGCAACATTCATGATTAAGACACATCTGACTAACTACTGTGGATGCACGAGTGTCATGTGGCAATTGCAATAACAATAACAGAATAATAAAAATAATAACGTAATATTAATAGCAATATGAACAAAAATAATAACAGATAAAAACGTCATAGAGATTTTAATTGTGTTTTTTTTTATTATTGTGCATACGAAAAAAAACTAAACCATACTGTTTTTCAGAATTGCATTTTTTTCTTAATTTTATGATCAACGTTTAAACTGGGGAATAAAGAAGGACGCATGGGCTCTATTATACGGGCGTCATGGGCGCGGCGTTGAACATCGCTTCTTTAGTTGAATAATACTGTATCCACAATATGTTTTTATATACACACCACACACACACGACTATGGAGGTAGCTCGTCTAAGTAAATTCAGAGTTGTGGAGTTCTTCTTTTGTCTGCTACCGGGTTGTTGCCCAGTGTTGTGGTTTTCTGTTTTTTTCTTGCGCTGTTCTGGTGGCTTGGGTGATTGTTATTTTTGCTCTTTGACCGGATTCTGCTATGCCATCTAACCATCTTTTTCGTTGTCTTCCTCTCGCCTTCGTTCCTGATGTTCTGTTGTAGAAGACTTTGTATACTGTGAATATTGAATGCAGTTTGGATGCATTCTTATTGTGGCCAAGCCACTTTATTCTTTGTTTCTCAATGTAATTCAAGCAAGGTTCTGTGTCAACTTTCTTTCTTATGCTGATGTAGGTGACTGTCTTTTCTGGTGTTGTTGGTAACTTGTCGCAGGCAGTCCATTTCCCATGTAGTTATATTTTGTGACTACGCTTTGCTCATTGTCCATGTTTGGCTCTGGTAACACAAAGTAGGTATGAAAATCAGTGGCGGCTCGTAGGTCATTTTGGCGGTGGGGCCTGACAAAATTTCGGAAAAATCATGGTTTTTAGGCTAGGTTTATATTTTAGTATTTACTATTATTTGTCTATTCCCGAAGTTATTCCCCTTTGCTATAATGATTTGACGCCGCATGCGCAAATAACAAACGGGACAACGTTGCGCCAGGGTAAGTGAGCTGGTACTGATCAAGACCTACTCCACCTCCTCGTGGTGACCCTGGAAATAGACAAATAATTACGATTTTTAAAAAAATAATAAGTACACGTTAATTATTTTTGGTTTGGTAGGCCTGTTCTTACTGTCCCTAATGACCATGGGTGTATACTAATTGGAGGAAAAATATGTTGAATTTTAGATTTCAGAATGTGTGTTATATTTTAGCGCTATATATCAACTTTCAAAGCTAATCAGTATCTTGTTGAAAGTAATAATTATAATCAAATAATGTCCAAAATAATAAGTACACGTTACTCAATATTTTTCTGGCCCCACTGGCCCTTAATGACGAGCAGCCCCTGATGAAAATACTGTTGATCATCTATTATTTAGCTGTCATTGAAATTTGTGGGTGCCTTAACAATGGAGCTAGCTAGCTGGTAGGCTACAGCATTTGATTTTTGAACCTAGCTTCTATCTCTCTATCTAATCTTCCGTTGTGGAGTTAATCTCTCATAATATATATATTTGAATTTATGGCCCTTCTCGACTTTACAGATGATTTACTATGACAACTTGCAAATTTACACTTGTCTCTCTTACATTTCAGCTCATCTTTTAGTCATTAAATCAATATTTTCAAAACAAAGCTAAGCCTCATAACTTGATTGAACTGGTTCTGAAATAATTTCTTGTGTGTCAAACGTACGACACCGTTCAGATCTAGACTGTAAGAGAATACGCAGTTTTAAGAGCCCCTACGTCAGTACCGGAGCCAATGAATATGATCAATAAATATACAGTGAACATGTATTAAAAGTTTAGTAAAAAAAAAAATTACAATCACAAGATTCGAACAGAAACCCCTTTTTATTTCTTAGACTTTGTCACTGCACAGCCTTACAGACGTGAAGACAGTTTTTAACTTTGCGTGATTCATTTCTTCTATAGATGTTCTCAAATCTCTGCTAAGAGTAAAAGTGTGACGTAATCTCTGAGTAATTCATAAACATGACGATTAGTTTTACGTCACGTGAACTTTGATTGCAGTGACCTAAGAAAATTAGATGAATTACACAATGTTTGTAATCAACAATTCCCTAATATCCAAATTATTCCCATACGAAATAGTTCAACTTGATATCTGTAGAGTGCAGATCTCAACCGCACAGTATTCTTGGCATGGAAGTTTGATTACGCGCCACCTTGATACTTACAACAGATGAGGTGTTGGAACTGTTAGAAAACATTATCTCACTAACTTATCACAAATATTATACAACGAAGAAATATACATTTCTTTGACCACGACAAATATAAATCATGTTTATATTGTATGGGAAAACTACGAATTCATAACTCGAAAATCATGTTTATATTGTATGGGAAAACAACGAATTAATAATTCGAAAATCATGTTTATATTGTATGGGAAAACAACGAATTCATAACTCGAAAATCATGTTTATATTGTATGGGAAAACAACGAATTAATAATTCGAAAATCATGTTTATATTGCATGGGAAAACAACGAATTCATAACTCGAAAATCATGTTTATATTGTATGGGAAAACAACGAATTCATAACTCGAAAATCATGTTTATATTGTATGGGAAAAAAACGAATTTATAACTCGAAAATCATGTTTATATTGTATGGGAAAACAACGAATTCATAACTCGAAAATCATGTTTATATTGATGAAAACAAGAATTAATAATTCGAAAATCATGTTTATATTGTATGGAAAACAACGAATTCATAACCGAAAATCATGTTTATATTGATGGAAAAAAACGAATTAATAATTCGAAAATCATGTTTATATTGTATGGAAAACAACGAATTCATAACTCGAAAATCATGTTATATTGTATGGAAAACAACAATTCATAACTCGAAAATCATGTTTATATTGTATGGGAAAAAACGAATTTATAACTCGAAAATCATGTTTATATTGTATGGAAAACAACGAATTCATTACTCGAAATCATGTTTATATTGTATGAAAACAACGAATTCATAATCGAAAATCATGTTTATATTGTATGGAAACAACGATTAATAATTCGAAAATCATGTTTATATTGTATGGGAAAACAACGAATTCATAACTCGAAAATCATGTTTATATTGTATGGAAAACAACGAATTAATAATTCCGAAAAATCATGTTTATATTGTATGGGAAAACAACGAATTCATAATTCGAAAATCATGTTTATATTGTATGGGAAAACAACTAATTCATAACTCGAAAATCATGTTTATATTGTATGGGAAAACAACGAATTCATAACTCGAAAATCATGTTTATATTGTATGGGAAAACAACGAATTCATAACTCGAAAATCATGTTTATATTGTATGGGAAAACAACGAATTCATAACTCGAAAATCATGTTTATATTGTATGGGAAAACAACGAATTCATAACTCGAAAATCATGTTTATATTGTATGGGAAAACAACGAATTAATAATTCGAAAATCATGTTTATATTGTATGGGAAAACAACGAATTCATAATTCGAAAATCATGTTTATATTGTACGGGAAAAAAACGAATTCATAATTCGAAAATCATGTTTATATTGTATGGGAAAACAACTAATTCATAACTCGAAAATCATGTTTATATTGTATGGGAAAACAACGAATTCATAACTCGAAAATCATGTTTATATTGTATGGGAAAACAACGAATTCATAACTCGAAAATCATGTTTATATTGTATGGGAAAACAACGAATTCATAACTCGAAAATCATGTTTATATTGTATGGGAAAACAACGAATTCATAACTCGAAAATCATGTTTATATTGTATGGGAAAACAACGAATTAATAATTCGAAAATCATGTTTATATTGTATGGGAAAACAACGAATTCATAACTCGAAAATCATGTTTATATTGTATGGGAAAACAACGAATTCATAATTCGAAAATCATGTTTATATTGTATGGGAAAACAACGAATTCATAACTCGAAAATTTGATCAAAATAAACAAGAACCTAACACACATACAACATACAAACGTACAACTAAAATAAGAAGATATGGAAAAAGTAGATCAGCAGAAAGACGAAGACCGGCTTAGTTTGATGGTAAAGATACGTTTAACTCTATCTTACTAAGTAAAAACGACATCTAGATCTTGTGAAATAAAGAGCACCAAGTAGTACATTCGAGAATCTCATTTGAGAGACACAAATGTAACGTAATCCAGTCCAGAATACAATAAGATTACATTAAGAGTGCTATCTAAAATACATAAAAATATTCTTGTGAACAAATTAGAAAAACATCTATAATACCCACATCATGTGATACATAATACTTCAAAAATGTAATAAAACAAACTAAAAATATGATAAATAAACTTCAGACAGTTGTTTTAAATAATCAAATGTAATCTGAGACTTGTAACTATTAGCAATTTCATGAAAAATCTATATTAAGATTTAATACAAATTAGAAAATAATCAAAATATCATAAAGCAAACTAAGGAATTTTCATTGAAAATCTCCACTGAAGAATATCATATAACAGACTTCATTAGAAATGTCCACTGAAGAACAAAATAATGTTATAGGAACCTGCCACATGCCTTGATGGGGAAAAAAAGAGTTCGAATGACAGAAACAACATTCTAAACATTTGAATTACATATAAGTCACTTTTATAAGGTTGTTGACGGTGTCACTCCATAATTTATTTGTTAATAATCTGGGTGCATTTATATTGCAATATATGCTCAATTAATGATGAGAATCCCATGCACTGCTAAAATGACTAATGTTGAGGTATTGAATGAGATCAAGATACAGAGAAGGTTTATCATCAATATAGGAAAGAGGAAGTCATCATTTTTCGGGCATGTGATGAGGAGGGAAGGTTTAGAACACATTGTGACAACCGGTAAAATTGAGGGTAGACGAGACAGAGGAAGACAGAGAAAATTTTGGATAGCCTGACTTCATGCACGGTAGAGCGTCAACATCTGAGTTGATAGAAAACACCAACGACAGAGATTTGTGGAGATCCATGATGGCCTACGCCAGCCGGCACGGAACCTGATGATGATGATACTGATTTTATGTATCGTTAAAAAATTGCGAGCAAATGTATTGTTCCAGAAGAGCAAAGGCAGGACAAGAGTTAAATTACTAACGTAAAAAATTGATTCATGTACTCCAGTGCTACATTGAACAAATACTTATGTACATCAGTGAATCATGGACAATCATTGGTTATTGGTTACTAAACTGATTGCACTCCGGCAGACCCATAGGTGCTCAGTCTTCCCCAACAGATATCGAAGAGTATGCATGAACATGAACAATGAACAAGAAATCAATAAAATCACTGGAAGCCGGAGAGATATGGCTTTACAGAAGAATGCAGAAAATTCCATGAAGAAAACAAAATATGAGGTTTTATAACAGGTTCTGCACATAAAGAAACCTTATCAAAAGAATAAGAATCAGACAATCAAGGTTCTTCAGGCATATAATGAGAAGAGGACGTTTAGAACATTTGGTGACAACATGTAAAATTCAGGGAAGGAGAGATCATGGAAGGAAATATCGTGAAAAACGGAGTGAGAAAATGTTGGACGGTCCGACATCGGGGTTGACAAAAGATCGAAAACAGAACTGATTAACTGCACCAAGGAGAGAGAGATATGGAAATACAAGATCGCCTACTCCGGCAGTCACGGCTTCTCTATCGTCTGAGAAGAGCGAAGGGATTAAAAGTGTTAAATTACAAACGACGTTTTTGTATAAAATGTAAATCGCAAGTCAAATTGGGAAAATGATGTCTAATTTTCTCCTTTACAACTTTTATATCAAAACTTATACAACAAATGTTTCTTTCACCTGTGACATTCCTGGGCGAGATTATATTATGGAACATGATCTATGGAATATTCCTGACAGAAAGCCATAAGAATATTTCGGTTAATGCACGTTTAGTGTTCAGGTTTCCTATCCTAACCCAGTTCATTCGATTATACACACTGATTAGTATTCGTTAGATTTACACTACAGAATATTTGCTTTATCTGATTATAGTATATATGTCTGGTATATATAATTTATATCAGTTTATGTATAGAACTTGTTAGAAGTGTGGGCTGTAGAACGATCACGATATCGACACAATAATTTCAAGCAGATATTTTCAAACCAACATTAATCTCAGTCTTTTTTCTCTCACTATCAGATTATAGTTCCGTTTAACACATAGATTCCCAAACTCTTTCGCCCCCATCCCCATTATAACGGTTTGCCAACCCCCATATATACATGCTTTATTTTCTCTTTGACATAGGAAATTATGTATAATTTAGTCATACATGGTCAATTTTCAAATGATTATATGCATGAAATAGAAAATTGATGAAAAAACGGATTGTGTAAGACGGGCATAAGATGAATTTAAATGCCAAATTCAAATTTTAAATGATTATTCAATCGCAAAATCACGAAAATATTTTATTTTAAAATATATATAATTATTTTTTTCTTAATAAGGAGCCATCGACCCCTAATCACCTGAACCCACTATCGCACCGCCCCCTTATAACGCTTCAGCGCCCACTGGGGGGAGGTACAGCCCACTTTGGTCAGTATTCACAGTGCAAGTTGACAGCATTGTCATTCGCTCGCCAGCTCAAAATCGATCTAGCAATAAATAATTTAACTTAAAAATTTACTATCGTGAAAATAATATTTTAGATCATTATATTTATTAGTATATTTCATTCGTACCGTTGAATGTTATATAAGGTCTGCAAGTAACTTTTCCATACCGCTCTATTCTGTGCAACTCGATCAATCTCCACTAAGGAATTTAGCCCAATACTTATCGCCTCTCGAAGTAAAATTCTTTCTGGGTTTCCTATGGCTTGTTTATTCTTTCAGTACCCGTTGCCTCCCACTCAATGCTTGCCTTGTGATTCTTTGATAATTTCTTCTTTGAGAATATCCAACATATTTCCATCTCTTTCTTACATCATTTGTAACTAGTGGTTACTGGGAATTTAGCCAATACATCAAACAAATTCACTTTAAGGGGAGTTCTGGTCTGGAAACTTTTTTCGTTGCTTTTGTTGCTTGTTTTTTTTTAATGTAGAATTTGTAATACAATTTTGAGATATTATGACTTAAAAGAGTAGAAAAAAATTAGTTCATTTAATTTTTTTACTTATTTTTTCTACTATTCTAAGTCATAATCTTTCAAAATGGTTATACAAATTTTACATTAATGTGAAAACAACGAAAATAGCTCCATGATCCCCACACTACCGAATTCACCCTTAAATTAAATAAGTACATGAGAAATTCAGAACGTTGTTGCACATTATGACATATGTATATATTTGATTCTTGTCATTTTCCAGTGCACATGGGCGCTGTCTGATGGCAATAACAATTTGTTCTGGATTCCATCATCAAATACATCGATTAGATTAAAGTATATTTCTCGTTTACTAAACATGTACCGCACATTCAATTCAAACTTCTAGAAAACACTTTTAATTGTACGTTTTTAGAGTATTTTCATTAATTAAAAGATAAACTATTTAGCAGTGTATATAACAAGCAAGTTACAAGAACCATCAGCATGCATATATATCATGGCGTCCAGGTATATACTAAACACACATGTGTATGTCTGTTTGCAGTGCAGCGATGTTCGTTGTATTGAGAGAAAAAAAATTAATTAATGGATAGAAAGTTTTAAAAAATGCTTACCGTGTTCATATGAGCAGTTGGAAGAAAATGATTCCTTTCTTCATAATCAGGTATGTTCAGCTTGTCATTCTTGATTAATTCACTGCTCGCTCTTATCTTTGAACATTTTTCTTGTTCGTTGTTATTTTCACTTTATTGTCTTCTCTGATGTCATGTAGAATTTGTTTCTTCTCTGTCGTTCTTTGGCTACTTTGCGATTGTAAAATCTGCGTTACAAGTTTTTGTCGAAAGTATGCGTTCTGTAGTATTTGAAGTTCTAAGATTATTGAAACACTGCAGACAAAAAAAAAGAATGAAATAGTAAACTACATTGAACCAGTGGCGGCTCATCATTAAGGGTCAGAGGGCTCCCCAAAAAATAATGGTAACGTGTATTTATTATTTAATAAATTAAAATATTACCTAACCCAAAACCATGAGTTTCCCGAAAATTGTGTCTGGTCCCACCAACAAAAACGATCCGATCACCACTGCTGATTGAACCTAACAATGGTAACTGTGAATTCTAAGTTAAACATAATTCGTTCAAATGTGAAATCTGACTGTCTGTGTGTTTCATAGATATCATGGATGCCCATATAAAATATCAGCGTCCGTATGGTTCTAAGCCAGTTTGCCGTGTGTCGAAGGTCGTGGGTTCGAATCCGGACCGCGTCGTTCTGTTCACGAGTGCATTTTTCAGAGACCCCTAGGATTGTTGCTGGAGCTACAGAGTTCGTGCTTTGTGCAATACTCTCGGCAGGTGGTGTGCCATTTCTGCGGAGAAGGACCGAGCCATATGGGGTAAAACCCGGTACAATGAAGTCAATCCTTTGGCTCAACCCTTTAAACTTAAAGCCCATACAAAAATATCAAGAGACAGCAGGTCCGTATTATCAGGTTCTTATTACCAGGTTTGTATTAAGAAGGTCTATGGGGTAAGACTGGAAACAGTAAAATGCTCTACAATACACTAAAAAATCTAACAGGAACATTTATTTCAACGTTTAGCTCAATCAAGAGTAAATGTGGTCAAGTGCTCACATCAGATACCGAGCTGAAGAAAATATGGGCTGAACATTTCAAAGAATTTAAAACTAGACCTAACCCAACAGTACTACTCAAGTTTGATGAAGACACAAGAAACAACTCTCTACCAATTAATTAAGAATTGACAACTGTCACTAAGGTCAAGAAGCAATAAGTTCCCTGATAAACAATAAGCAGCTTGTGATGACAATATTACTGCAGAAATGCTCACAATTGCAACAAAATATAGCATTTAGTCAGGAACAAGAACTTTCTAATAAAATATGGAACGATTAAACATAATGTAAAAATTGAGTAATCGCTAAGATCCCCATAACGGTGGTCTCAACAATAGCAACAACTGGAGAGGGATCATTTTATTATCAGTTATAACCAAGACGTTTTACAAAATCACTCTCTATAGAATCAAAGAAGCGGTGGATACAATCCTGAGAGTAGAACACGCTGGTGTTAGACCTGGAAGAAGCTACTTAATCAAATAATTGCACTAAGACTAATCTAGGAGAAACATATTGAGAAGCAACAAACACTTATATTAAATTTCATTGATTTTAAAAAGGCAATTGGTGGTCTACACAGAATCTTCAAGTGAAATATTCTGAGAAGATAGAGTATACCAGCTAAAAAATAAACATTATCTAAAGTCTATATGAAGGTTTGCCAAGTGCAGTCCGCAGTCATCTTTTAAAAGATTAAGTAAAATATAGAGCTGCAAGTTATACAATTTAAAATAAAATTAAGAATTTTCAATTCCAATGTTGTAGCAGTCCTAACATATATCAGGGAGAGTTGGAAAATGACTGAAGATATAGAAAATAAGTTGAATGCAATTAAAAATTGATGCATCAGAATATTCACATCACTTAGTCACTATTGAAGTGTGCTATCAACTACACTATTAGCGACTACAGTAAAACTGATAATGTAAAGAATGTTAAAGCAAATATACACTCATTAAAAAAGACGAAATTTTGAAGACGAAATAGAAAAACTAAATAAAAAATAGAAAAACTTAATAAGAAATAGAAAACTGGTGAAGGGAAGAATGTCACACACAATACACAGAAAAGTAGAGCTAGAAAAACGGAATGTTGTTTGAGGTTGCTTGCTTTCTATGTACAAACATAGTTTACACAATTGAAGTGCTCAAGCTGAGATATCAAAGTATCAGCTCAAATGGAATAATGAGCTACAGAATAAACTTTGTGGGTGTCTCCTTCACTCAAAGAAGCAATTACCTAGAATATTAGACATTCACATGTAAATTGAACAATTACATGCTCTTGGGCTGATCTTGGAACAACTCGGCACAATATAAAATAATGAATACACTTGTAAGATTTCTATAAATATGAAACTTGGTAGCACAATCGTTTAGTTTATTCTTTAGAATAGATGAATTCATGTATAACAAACACTGTAGAGCAATGGTTTAGGTAGTGTGGAGAATAGATGAATTCATGTATAACAAAAGTGTAGACAACGTCTAGGGAGTGTGGAGAATAGATGATCTCACATGTAATAAACACTGTAGAACAATGGTTTAGTTAGTGTGGAGAATAGATGATCTCACATGTAACAAACACTGTAGAACAATGGTTTAGTTAGTGTGGAGAATAGATGATCTCACATGTAATAAACACTGTAGAACAATGGTTTAGTTAGTGTGGAGAATAGATGATCTCACATGTAATAAACACTGTAGAACAATGGTTTAGTTAGTGTGGAGAATAGATGATCTCACATGTAATAAACACTGTAGAACAATGGTTTAGTTAGTGTGGAGAATAGATGATCTCACATGTAATAAACACTGTAGAACAATGGTTTAGTTAGTGTGGAGAATAGATGATCTCACATGTAATAAACACTGTAGAACAATGGTTTAGTTAGTGTGGAGAATAGATGATCTCACATGTAATAAACACTGTAGAACAATGGTTTAGTTAGTGTGGAGAATAGATGATCTCACATGTAATAAACACTGTAGAACAATGGTTTAGTTAGTGTGGAGAATAGATGATCTCACATGTAATAAACACTGTAGAACAATGGTTTAGTTAGTGTGGAGAATAGATGAATTCACTGTAACAAACAGCTGTAGAACAATAGATTCCCAAACTTTGGGCCCACACATGATGACAACAACTTTGTAAGTCCCCATAACACTTAACAGTGGTATAAATACATGTCTATTTTCACTTGACATAGAATTTATCTCACATGTAATAAACACTGTAGAACAATGGTTTAGTTAGTGTGGAGAATAGATGATCTCACATGTAATAAACACTGTAGAACAATGGTTTAGTTAGTGTGGAGAATAGATGATCTCACATGTAATAAACACTGTAGAACAATGGTTTAGTTAGTGTGGAGAATATATGATCTCACATGTAATAAACACTGTAGAACAATGGTTTAGTTAGTGTGGAGAATAGATGATCTCACATGTAATAAACACTGTAGAACAATGGTTTAGTTAGTGTGGAGAATAGATGATCTCACATGTAATAAACACTGTAGAACAATGGTTTAGTTAGTGTGGAGAATAGATGATCTCACATGTAACAAACACTGTAGAACAATGGTTTAGTTAGTGTGGAGAATAGATGATCTCACATGTAATAAACACTGTAGAACAATGGTTTAGTTAGTGTGGAGAATAGATGATCTCACATGTAATAAACACTGTAGAACAATGGTTTAGTTAGTGTGGAGAATAGATGATCTCACATGTAATAAACACTGTAGAACAATGGTTTAGTTAGTGTGGAGAATAGATGATCTCACATGTAACAAACACTGTAGAACAATGGTTTAGTTAGTGTGGAGAATAGATGATCTCACATGTAATAAACACTGTAGAACAATGGTTTAGTTAGTGTGGAGAATAATGATCTAAATGTAATAAACACTGTAGAACAATGGTTTAGTTAGTGTGGAGAATAGATGATCTCACATGTAATAAACACTGTAGAACAATGGTTTAGTTAGTGTGGAGAATAGATGAATTCATGTATAACAAACAGTGTAGAGCATAGATTCCCAAACGTTTTGGGCCCACCACCCACTTTGCACGACAACTTTGTAACGCCCCTTCCCATAATAACAATTTGCCAACGCCCCTCCCTATAAATATACATGCTCTATTTTCACTTGGACATAGAAAATGTATATATATTTCTGTCAGACATTGTCAATTTTCAAATGATTATATACATGAAACAGAAAATTGATGAAACAATGGATTGTGTAAGATGGGTATAATATGAATTTAAATGAAAAATTCAAAGTTTTATGGTTATTCAATAGCAAAATCACCAAAAACAACACTCTCCCCCAATGATTATGAACCTACTATCGCCCCCTCCTTGAAATGCTTCATCGCCCACTGGAAGGACGGTACCGCCCACTTTGGCAACCCGTGGTGTAGAGCAATGGTTTAGTTAGTGTGGAGAATAGATGTATTTAAATATAACAAACACTCTGGAACAATTGTTTAGTTAGTGTGGAGAATAGATGGATTCACAAAGTAATCGGTCTACGACGGATAATAACTTTAATATCACGCCGGTCACCTTTACTTCCCAGTACTTTTCTTGTTTTAATTTGAGGCTTAGTCGACTGGACAAACGTTTAGATCCAAAAATAGTTCTCCCACTGTGGAATTGATCCTTCAAAATATCAGTGCCTACATTCTTGTGCCACTATGCTATAGCGACTATATCATGATGTACTAGTAGGAAATAATGTTAGAAGCTTACTTTTCTTACACAAACAGCCCTCGATGGGTGCTGTGGTCACATCACATGGGCCAACTTTATTATCCAGTGTTTCTCTAGTCTCAAATTGAATAGGCTCTGAAAAATCATATTCCAACAGGAATTGCTGAAACTGAACGTCTCAGTGTAGGAAACAATTGCATTATAACCACTAAGCTAACGCTGGTATCAAATATATATTTGTATCACTTTTCGGAGGGGTTACATGTTATCCAATTATTATTGTCATATTTAACAACTAAGTCAGGGTTGACCGTTCAAACCAAACAACGATCTAGTACGGTTCTCCAGTCAGAAATAAATAACAAGTCTCTGTGACGATGTGATCAATCTGTACGTCTCGCATATTGAAGATCGTGGGCTGAATACAACCACGACGAGCGGTTCACAGATACATTTAATTATTCATGAGATTATTACGGATCTATGGAGGTGGAGCTTTTTGCATTACTCTCGACAGCTTACGTTTCATTTCTGAGGAGAGAAACCTAACTCTATTGGAAAACCCGACGCAATGAACTCAATCCATGGACTATACATTCCGTTTGCTTGATAAATAAAGGTTAAATTCCATGTACCGTATATTCTCTATACTAGAAACAAGATTCAGAACCGTCTCCGGAGCTCCTTTCCATGTGTACTTCTTCTTCTTCTTCTTTGAACTCGACATATCGACCACTTGTTAACCATTCTGTGTGATTTGTATGTGATCTGAGCCTAAGAGCGACTGTGCAAGTTATGCGTCTACAAGTAGGGATCACATCCGATTTATGCGATGCTTTTTATTTACTTGGGTAGCCTCCCTAGGCCCTACATCAGTCACCTCTTACGACATGACTTGTAAGTCGCAGTGGTACTATTCTTTGCTTCCTTGTGAGCCCCAGCATCAGACGGGCGCTTCCTATGTGTTCTGATACAAGCACCTCTCAAAATATATAGGTTACTGGGCGTGCACGTTATGCTCTAAATGCACTGACTTTTATTCGAATGATTTCTCCAGTTTAACCTCACCGTCTTTCCAGTTTTTCAGATTTGATTTTATCATTCTCTAAAACTCAATGAATGTTACTTGTCTGAGGAGTGATAAATTATCATATCTCGTCTTAAGTTCACTGGAATAAAAATAGATATATATAAATAACTGCCACTCACGCTGATTCTACAAGTTTACTTAATCAAAGGAACAATTACAAAGGGCCCTGCGTTGCTGAATCAAAATAGCAACATCAAAATCTTGGTCTAAATGTGAGACATCTACATGTTGTCAAATTATATATTTCCCCAATGAGAAATCATCATTCTATCCAGCCACCCCCTCAGACCTTGTATTTAATATTACATGACAACGCCTCTGGATCAAGGGCCTATTTATAAATCGTATCTATTATCTATATCAATCAATCAATCAATCCCCTAACAAACTGCTCATGTACGCTTATATATAATTCTTCAAAATTCTCAACGCACTGTCTATCGATTGAATGTTTTTGGAGGTTCATATCGAACTGTTGATTAATTGAATCCTTTAGAGGAAGCCGCTTATCTACAGTGAAAGGCCACGTCTAAGAACAAGTAATATATCAAAGTGTGTGTGTGTATATATATATATCTTTGTTAGTGAACTATAGATAATGAGAGTGACTAAACTTTTGTTGCCAGTATACGTGTGTGATCGTATAAATTATATTTACATACAGTGATACACTACAGGGAATTACATTTAGATACACAGGATAAAGTGGTTCGGCAACATAACAAGAATGTCACCAAACTCCACTGTATAGCCTACAGAGTGTTCTACAAGATAAAAATCAGGAATGAAGACGAGAGGCAGACCACGAAAAAGATGGTTAGAGGTCAAAGAAGAATCATGTAAGATAAAGCAAAAATAACCATCACCCAAGACACTAGAACAGCGCAAGACAAAAACAGAAAACCACGACACTGGACAACAACCCAGTAACAGTGTGACGACAAAATTTAAAAAAGCACACATTTCATCGTTGTTTATGTATCTGATATTTATGAGTGTCCACATTACGTACATCTTATTTGATTGATTTAGCCGTTCATTGATTGATAGGACGTTCATCATTGCACTTCAATGAATAACCGTGTGTTCTTTGATATATTTCTTACTCGGTAAAATAGCAACGACAATGTGCTAACCCAGTAGCAGGGGCAAGGTCCCCAATGTAATTTTAATTATTTTTTTTCGTATTCACACTGTTCTTTGTTCTCATTTCTGAGACTTCGCTGGGGAATTCTAAGGTCGTAGAAAGTAATGCAGCTTGCCCCAGACTGTCGCCATGCATGTGCAGGTCATCGGTTTTATGTCCTCTCCAAAATATAAAACAACTATTGACCTTACAGAGTGGTCGAACACAGAGTGATGTTTCTGTCAGGAAACTCAGACCAGATTTAACTATTTCGTTACCGATTGTATATGTAATTTTCAGTATGGTAAACCGCCCGTGTGTTGCCTGGGCTCGCAAGGGGAGCAAAGAATAGTAAGACTGCGACCTACAAAGCATGTCGAAAGAGACGACTGAGATAGGGGCCTAGAGTAGCTACCCTAGTAAATAAAAATTCTCGCATAAATCAGATGCGCTGGCCTACTTAGCCACATAACTGACACAATGTACAATCTCTGTATGCTTAAATCACAAACGAATCACAAAGAGTGGTTAACAAGTGATCATATGGAGTTTGAAAAAGAAAAGAAATAAAGGAAAGTATGGTGAACATTTGTTTAGATTTCAAACTTGATAATTAATTACTTTTTTTTTCATTTTCCGCTGGTAACTGAATTTCAAAATACTCTTATCACTTGTCAACTGCCAAAGATATCTTTCACATTCTTAACTTGAACAGGAAATCTATGTTATATCATTCGTCTCCGATAGAGTTAGGAACTAGATCTTATCTACATTAATATCCTAGTTCACTAGAAAATATTTGATGTTTCTTACTTTTTGATTTCAATCGAACCATGAGGTTATTACAAGCAAGCAAATAAAATTTGTTTAGTAATATAGATCAGAGGTTAGTTAGTTAGTTTGTTCCTTTCAGGCCAAAGGCGGCACATAGGGCAGAGGTTTTAGATCTCCATGTGATACGGTTCTTTGCTAGCAGTTGGAGATCTTGTATGGTTTTACATCCCAATAGTTTACTTTCTTGTTGGATGGTTCTTCGAAGAGTGGTCTTTGGTCTTCCACGTTTTCTTTTCCCAACTGGTGACCACATAAGGACTTGTCGATTTAGTCTCTTTTCGTCTATCTAAGAACATGACCTAAATATTTCCACCTTCGTTTCCTATAATATTTGATACGGGTTGTTGGTGTGTTCTATCTCTCACTGTGTTGTTAGAAACGAAATCACTCCATTTTACTTTTAATAGATTATTCTCACGTCATGACATTTTATTCTCAAGCTGTCAATTTCTTATCAATTTTCTTTGTTGATTTCCAACTTTCACAAACCGTAGGTCAGATTACTATTTTTTATAGTATTCAATTTTAGACTGAGTACTGTGTAGTAATACCGGTTACTGGATCACAAGTTGGCAATTTTAGACTGATGACTGTATAAAAGTACAAATTACTAGATCACAAGGATGCAATTTTAGCTTTATTAGTATATATTAATACCATTTATTGGATTGCAAATGAACAATTGTTTTTATTTTTTTTGAAAATGAAATTAATACCATTAATTGGATCAGAAATGGAGAAATTTTGTTTGAGGACTGTAATTTTAGACTAATGACTGTATAGTAAAACCGATTAATGGATCATAAGTAAGCAATTGGGGTCTCTGAGGTTGAAGTTAAGTGCCGTCTCTGTGCAAAGGTACCAGTTTTGCTCTCGTGAGCCATCTAGATGTTTTCAGCGATCCTGATCTCAGTGTAGGTGAGATGGAGTTCTTAGTTCTATCGAGACAACGATACAACGTAGGTCACTTGAAGTTCAAATCGAAAGAAGGCTGGAAAACTCTGCTCAGGAAATGCCTAGAAAAAATTAAATCATTACAAGAATATCTTCACCATCTTCAAAATCACATCGGGGCCCTCGTAGGTGCTACTGAGTTCGTCATTCAGCTGAGATCTCTGCGTAGAAGAGATTAGCATACATGGTTACTCACCGAAGTACAATGATGATGGTTCTATTAATCAATTAATCATTCAAGTAAGCAATTTTGGCGCAAATTAAAGTTTCATTCTTACTGTAACTACAGAGTGGTTTTTGTTTCTTAAATTCTACACCTAAAACAAAATACCGGTGTTGGAATGCGCACCCTCATGACTGAGACACCAGTATCCTAACCACTATGCCAATCGTTACTTCCTGTACAACTAAGGCTAACCATTCACATCCACTAAATCATAGCATACAGAGCTGGCAATATTGTAAAAAGTGTAATAGATAGTAGCTAACCATTCACATCCATACAATCATAGCATACAGAGCTGGCAATATTGTAAAAAGTGTAATAGATAGTAGCTAACCATTCACATCCTACTACAATCATAGCATACAGAGCTGGCAATATTTTAAAAAGTGTAATAGATAGTAGCTAACCATTCACATCCTACTACAATCATAGCATACAGAGCTGGCAATATTTTAAAAAGTGTAATAGATAGTAGCTAACCATTCACATCCTACTACAATCATAGCATACAGAGCTGGCAATATTTTAAAAAGTGTAATAGATAGTAGCTAACCATTCACATCCTACTACAATCATAGCATACAGAGCTGGCAATATTTTAAAAAGTGTAATAGATAGTAGCTAACCATTCACATCCTACTACAATTATAGCATACAGAGCTGGCAATATTTTAAAAAGTGTAATAGATAGTAGCTAACCATTCACATCCTACTACAATTATAGCATACAGAGCTGGCAATATTGTAAAAAGTGTAATAGATAGTAGCTAACCATTCACATCCTACTACAATTATAGCATACAGAGCTGGCAATATTTTAAAAAGTGTAATAGATAGTAGCTAACCATTCACATCCTACTACAATCATAGCATACAGAGCTGGCAATATTGTAAAAAGTGTAATAGATAGTAGCTAACCATTCACATCCTACTACAATCATAGCATACAGAGCTGGCAATATTTTAAAAAGTGTCATAGATAGTAGCTAACCATTCACATCCTACTACAATCATAGCATACAGAGCTGGCAATATTGTAAAAAGTGTAATAGATAGTAGCTAACCATTCACATCCTACTACAATCATAGCATACAGAGCTGGCAATATTTTAAAAAGTGTCATAGATAGTAGCTAACCATTCACATCCTACTACAATCATAGCATACAGAGCTGGCAATATTGTAAAAAGTGTAATAGATAGTAGCTAACCATTCACATCCTACTACAATCATAGCATACAGAGCTGGCAATATTGTAAAAAGTGTAATAGATAGTAGCTAACCATTCACATCCTACTACAATTATAGCATACAGAGCTGGCAATATTGTAAAAAGTGTAATAGACAGTAGCTAACCATTCACATCCTACTACAATCATAGCATACAGAGCTGGCAATATTGTAAAAAGTGTAATAGACAGTAGCTAACCATTCACATCCTACTACAATCATAGCATACAGAGCTGGCAATATTGTAAAAAGTGTAATAGACAGTAGCTAACCATTCACATCCTACTACAATCATAGCATACAGAGCTGGCAATATTGTAAAAAGTGTAATAGACAGTAGCTAACCATTCACATCCTACTACAATCATAGCATACAGAGCTGGCAATATTTTAAAAAGTGTAATAGATAGTAGCTAACCATTCACATCCTACTACAATCATAGCATACAGAGCTGGCAATATTTTAAAAAGTGTAATAGATAGTAGCTAACCATTCACATCCTACTACAATCATAGCATACAGAGCTGGCAATATTGTAAAAAGTGTAATAGATAGTAGCTAACCATTCACATCCTACTACAATCATAGCATACAGAGCTGGCAATATTGTAAAAAGTGTAATAGACAGTAGCTAACCATTCACATCCTACTACAATCATAGCATACAGAGCTGGCAATATTGTAAAAAGTGTCATAGATAGTAGCTAACCATTCACATCCTACTACAATCATAGCATACAGAGCTGGCAATATTGTAAAAAGTGTCATAGATAGTAGCTAACCATTCACATCCTACTACAATCATAGCATACAGAGCTGGCAATATTTTAAAAAGTGTAATAGATAGTAGCTAACCATTCACATCCTACTACAATCATAGCATACAGAGCTGGCAATATTGTAAAAAGTGTAATAGATAGTAGCTAACCATTCACATCCTACTACAATCATAGCATACAGAGCTGGCAATATTGTAAAAAGTGTAATAGATAGTAGCTAACCATTCACATCCTACTACAATCATAGCATACAGAGCTGGCAATATTTTAAAAAGTGTAATAGATAGTAGCTAACCATTCACATCCTACTACAATCATAGCATACAGAGCTGGCAATATTTTAAAAAGTGTAATAGATAGTAGCTAACCATTGACATCCTACTACAATCATAGCATACAGAGCTGGCAATATTGTAAAAAGTGTAATAGATAGTAGCTAACCATTCACATCCTACTACAATCATAGCATACAGAGCTGGCAATATTTTAAAAAGTGTAATAGATAGTAGCTAACCATTCACATCCTACTACAATCATAGCATACAGAGCTGGCAATATTTTAAAAAGTGTAATAGATAGTAGCTAACCATTCACATCCTACTACAATCATAGCATACAGAGCTGGCAATATTTTAAAAAGTGTAATAGATAGTAGCTAACCATTCACATCCTACTACAATCATAGCATACAGAGCTGGCAATATTGTAAAAAGTGTAATAGATAGTAGCTAACCATTCACATCCTACTACAATCATAGCATACAGAGCTGGCAATATTGTAAAAAGTGTAATAGATAGTAGCTAACCATTCACATCCTACTACAATCATAGCATACAGAGCTGGCAATATTGTAAAAAGTGTAATAGATAGTAGCTAACCATTCACATCCTACTACAATCATAGCATACAGAGCTGGCAATATTGTAAAAAGTGTAATAGATAGTAGCTAACCATTCACATCCTACTACAATCATAGCATACAGAGCTGGCAATATTGTAAAAAGTGTAATAGATAGTAGCTAACCATTCACATCCTACTACAATCATAGCATACAGAGCTGGCAATATTTTAAAAAGTGTAATAGATAGTAGCTAACCATTCACATCCTACTACAATTATAGCATACAGAGCTGGCAATATTGTAAAAAGTGTAATAGATAGTAGCTAACCATTCACATCCTACTACAATCATAGCATACAGAGCTGGCAATATTTTAAAAAGTGTAATAGATAGTAGCTAACCATTCACATCCTACTACAATCATAGCATACAGAGCTGGCAATATTGTAAAAAGTGTCATAGATAGTAGCTAACCATTCACATCCTACTACAATCATAGCATACAGAGCTGGCAATATTGTAAAAAGTGTCATAGATAGTAGCTAACCATTCACATCCTACTACAATCATAGCATACAGAGCTGGCAATATTGTAAAAAGTGTCATAGATAGTAGCTAACCATTCACATCCTACTACAATCATAGCATACAGAGCTGGCAATATGTAAAAGTGTCATAGATAGTAGCTAACCATTCACATCCTACTACAATCATAGCATACAGAGCTGGCAATATTGTAAAAAGTGTCATAGATAGTAGCTAACCATTCACATCCTACTACAATCATAGCATACAGAGCTGGCAATATTGTAAAAAGTGTAATAGATAGTAGCTAACCATTCACATCCTACTACAATCATAGCATACAGAGCTGGCAATATTGTAAAAAGTGTCATAGATAGTAGCTAACCATTCACATCCTACTACAATCATAGCATACAGAGCTGGCAATATTGTAAAAAGTGTCATAGATAGTAGCTAACCATTCACATCCTACTACAATCATAGCATACAGAGCTGGCAATATTGTAAAAAGTGTCATAGATAGTAGCTAACCATTCACATCCTACTACAATCATAGCATACAGAGCTGGCAATATTGTAAAAAGTGTCATAGATAGTAGCTAACCATTCACATCCTACTACAATCATAGCATACAGAGCTGGCAATATTGTAAAAAGTGTCATAGATAGTAGCTAACCATTCACATCCTACTACAATCATAGCATACAGAGCTGGCAATATTGTAAAAAGTGTCATAGATAGTAGCTAACCATTCACATCCTACTACAATCATAGCATACAGAGCTGGCAATATTGTAAAAAGTGTCATAGATAGTAGCTAACCATTCACATCCTACTACAATCATAGCATACAGAGCTGGCAATATTGTAAAAAGTGTCATAGATAGTAGCTAACCATTCACATCCTACTACAATCATAGCATACAGAGCTGGCAATATTTTAAAAGTGTCATAGATAGTAGCTAACCATTCACATCCTATCAATCATAGCATACAGAGCTGGCAATATTGTAAAAAGTGTCATAGATAGTAGCTAACCATTCACATCCTACTACAATCATAGCATACAGAGCTGGCAATATTGTAAAAAGTGTCATAGATAGTAGCTAACCATTCACATCCTACTACAATCATAGCATACAGAGCTGGCAATATTGTAAAAAGTGTCATAGATAGTAGCTAACCATTCACATCCTACTACAATCATAGCATACAGAGCTGGCAATATTGTAAAAAGTGTAATAGATAGTAGCTAACCATTCACATCCTACTACAATCATAGCATACAGAGCTGGCAATATTGTAAAAAGTGTAATAGATAGTAGCTAACCATTCACATCCTACTACAATCATAGCATACAGAGCTGGCAATATTTTAAAAAGTGTAATAGATAGTAGCTAACCATTCACATCCTACTACAATCATAGCATACAGAGCTGGCAATATGTAAAAGTGTCATAGATAGTAGCTAACCATTCACATCCTACTACAATCATAGCATACAGAGCTGGCAATATTGTAAAAAGTGTAATAGATAGTAGCTAACCATTCACATCCTACTACAATCATAGCATACAGAGCTGGCAATATTGTAAAAAGTGTAATAGATAGTAGCTAACCATTCACATCCTACTACAATCATAGCATACAGAGCTGGCAATATTGTAAAAAGTGTCATAGATAGTAGCTAACCATTGACATCCTACTACAATCATAGCATACAGAGCTGGCAATATTGTAAAAAGTGTCATAGATAGTAGCTAACCATTCACATCCTACTACAATCATAGCATACAGAGCTGGCAATATTTTAAAAAGTGTCATAGATAGTAGCTAACCATTCACATCCTACTACAATCATAGCATACAGAGCTGGCAATATTGTAAAAAGTGTAATAGATAGTAGCTAACCATTCACATCCTACTACAATCATAGCATACAGAGCTGGCAATATTGTAAAAAGTGTCATAGATAGTAGCTAACCATTCACATCCTACTACAATCATAGCATACAGAGCTGGCAATATTTTAAAAAGTGTCATAGATAGTAGCTAACCATTCACATCCTACTACAATTATAGCATACAGAGCTGGCAATATTGTAAAAAGTGTCATAGATAGTAGCTAACCATTCACATCCTACTACAATCATAGCATACAGAGCTGGCAATATTGTAAAAAGTGTCATAGATAGTAGCTAACCATTCACATCCTACTACAATCATAGCATACAGAGCTGGCAATATTGTAAAAAGTGTCATAGATAGTAGCTAACCATTCACATCCTACTACAATCATAGCATACAGAGCTGGCAATATTGTAAAAAGTGTCATAGATAGTAGCTAACCATTCACATCCTACTACAATCATAGCATACAGAGCTGGCAATATTTTAAAAAGTGTCATAGATAGTAGCTAACCATTCACATCCTACTACAATTATAGCATACAGAGCTGGCAATATTTTAAAAAGTGTCATAGATAGTAGCTAACCATTCACATCCTACTACAATCATAGCATACAGAGCTGGCAATATTGTAAAAAGTGTAATAGACAGTAGCTAACCATTCACATCCTACTACAATCATAGCATACAGAGCTGGCAATATTTTAAAAAGTGTCATAGATAGTAGCTAACCATTCACATCCTACTACAATTATAGCATACAGAGCTGGCAATATTTTAAAAAGTGTCATAGATAGTAGCTAACCATTCACATCCTACTACAATCATAGCATACAGAGCTGGCAATATTGTAAAAAGTGTCATAGATAGTAGCTAACCATTCACATCCTACTACAATCATAGCATACAGAGCTGGCAATATTTTAAAAAGTGTCATAGATAGTAGCTAACCATTCACATCCTACTACAATTATAGCATACAGAGCTGGCAATATTGTAAAAAGTGTAATAGATAGTAGCTAACCATTCACATCCTACTACAATCATAGCATACAGAGCTGGCAATATTGTAAAAAGTGTCATAGATAGTAGCTAACCATTCACATCCTACTACAATCATAGCATACAGAGCTGGCAATATTTTAAAAAGTGTCATAGATAGTAGCTAACCATTCACATCCTACTACAATTATAGCATACAGAGCTGGCAATATTGTAAAAAGTGTCATAGATAGTAGCTAACCATTCACATCCTACTACAATCATAGCATACAGAGCTGGCAATATTGTAAAAAGTGTCATAGATAGTAGCTAACCATTCACATCCTACTACAATCATAGCATACAGAGCTGGCAATATTGTAAAAAGTGTAATAGATAGTAGCTAACCATTCACATCCTACTACAATCATAGCATACAGAGCTGGCAATATTGTAAAAAGTGTAATAGACAGTAGCTAACCATTGACATCCTACTACAATCATAGCATACAGAGCTGGCAATATTGTAAAAAGTGTAATAGACAGTAGCTAACCATTCACATCCTACTACAATCATAGCATACAGAGCTGGCAATATTGTAAAAAGTGTAATAGATAGTAGCTAACCATTCACATCCTACTACAATCATAGCATACAGAGCTGGCAATATTTTAAAAAGTGTCATAGATAGTAGCTAACCATTCACATCCTACTACAATTATAGCATACAGAGCTGGCAATATTGTAAAAAGTGTCATAGATAGTAGCTAACCATTCACATCCTACTACAATCATAGCATACAGAGCTGGCAATATTGTAAAAAGTGTCATAGATAGTAGCTAACCATTCACATCCTACTACAATCATAGCATACAGAGCTGGCAATATTGTAAAAAGTGTAATAGATAGTAGCTAACCATTCACATCCTACTACAATCATAGCATACAGAGCTGGCAATATTGTAAAAAGTGTAATAGACAGTAGCTAACCATTGACATCCTACTACAATCATAGCATACAGAGCTGGCAATATTGTAAAAAGTGTAATAGACAGTAGCTAACCATTCACATCCTACTACAATCATAGCATACAGAGCTGGCAATATTGTAAAAAGTGTAATAGACAGTAGCTAACCATTCACATCCTACTACAATCATAGCATACAGAGCTGGCAATATTGTAAAAAGTGTAATAGACAGTAGCTAACCATTCACATCCTACTACAATCATAGCATACAGAGCTGGCAATATTGTAAAAGTGTAATAGACAGTAGCTAACATTCATCCTACTACAATCATAGCATACAGAGCTGGCAATATTGTAAAAAGTGTAATAGACAGTAGCTAACCATTCACATCCTACTACAATCATAGCATACAGAGCTGGCAATATTGTAAAAAGTGTAATAGATAGTAGTAGGATTAGAGACGTTACAAAATAAAAGTATTGGGAAATCTTGTGAATATTTTAGCCATAAAAGACAACAAAGAATATGTTATGAAAGGAAATTAGTTGTACATCAACTAGTAACCAAGATAAAAGGAAGAAGATGGCAATGGACTGGAAATATGTGTGGAATGCCACAGGGTACTTTGGCAAGTATAGCACTGGGATGAACATTAAAAGGAGAAGACGGGACAGATCAGTGTAGATTGAAGAAAAGAGATAGAAAAGGATATGAAAGTGTGTGGATTTAAAAGGAGAAAGGCAGCGAAGCAGATGACTTGTTAACGGTCTTTATGACAGATGTGACACGAAGTGGATATAGTTTTAACGTTGGTAGTGCTTTCATCGTAAAATGACATCTCACTGAAATAAAACCTCAATACTATTTCTATAAATATATAAAATAACTTATGTAATAGACACTATATAAACAGTAAGTGTACAGTTAGAATGAACACATGTCTATCAGAAAATGTTCACGTTGGGTCAGTATTAAGAAAATGATGCGTACTTTCACCGTTATTGTAGACCAAATCTGTAAAATAGCTAACACCAGTGAATAGGACAGCCTTAGAGAACTCTTAAATTTATTGCTTTTTGTTGACGATCAGGCACTCTTATCAACAACAAGGGAATTGCAACAGTAACACATTAAGAGACTCCAGTTAACATGCATTGAATACAGCATGAGAATAAACATTGACAAAACTGAAGTAATGACATTTGCAAGAGAGGAAAACACTACCTATATCTCCACCGACAAATATCAAGTAAATCCCGGTCAAAATCTATACCTAGGAGCATTTTTCAGCGTATGAAAGAATAACTAACGAAATTCAACAGATGCAGTAAAGCAAATCAAATGATAAGGCACGATTGCGAGAGAGAGAGGGAGAGAGAGAAATGAAAATGCAAATGGCACCAATTTTGAAATGCCATCATGTCACCATGACCGCTAAAAGAGCAATGTTCAACACAATCTTTTTCTCAACTATATGTTATCAGTGCCAAACCTGGACGCTGCCATCAAACGATAGAAGAAAACTAGTCACAACAGAGATGAAGTGTCTACGCAGAATGCTGGGTGTAACAAAAGAGACCGGTTGAGAAATGAAGAAATCAGGAAAAAGTGGGTACAACATCAGTACTAGACTTCATCAAGAAACAACAAATTAAATGGTTCGGCCACGTAAGCAGATTACCATCAGACAGTGCACCCAAAGAGCAATGCTGCTCCGATACAATGGGTACAAAGCAAAAGGCCGGCCACGCAAAAGATGGACCTCAGAGATACAGAGGCGACGAAAGAGACTATCTACGATGAGCATACTAGGGCCCATTTTACAAAATCTCTTCCTGACCTGACGCTGTGAGGCATACAGGATTCAAGAAAGAAGAAGAAGAAGAGATGAAGTGTCTATGCTAAATGCTGAGAGTATCACTAAGTGACCGGTTTAGAAATCTCTTCCTGACCTGACACTGTGAGGTATACAGGATTCAAGAAAGAAGAAGAAGAGATGAAGTGTCTATGCTAAATGCTGAGAGTATCACTAAGTGACCGGTTTAGAAATCTCTTCCTGACCTGACACTGTGAGGTATACATGATTCAAGAAAGAAGAAGAAGAAGAGATGAAGTGTCTATGTTAAATGCTGAGAGTATCAATAAGTGACGGTTTAGAAATCTCTTCCTGACCTGACACTGTGAGGTATACAGGATTCAAGAAAGAAGAAGAAGAAGAGATGAAGTGTCTACGCTAAATGCTGAGAGTATCACTAAGTGACCGGTTTAGAAATCTCTTCCTGACCTGACACTGTGAGGTATACATGATTCAAGAAAGAAGAAGAAGAAGAGATGAAGTGTCTACGCTAAATGCTGAGAGTATCACTAAGTGACCGGTTTAGAAATCTCTTCCTGACCTGACACTGTGAGGTATACATGATTCAAGAAAGAAGAAGAAGAAGAGATGAAGTGTCTACGCTAAATGCTGAGAGTATCACTAAGTGACCGGTTTAGAAATCTCTTCCTGACCTGACGCTGTGAGGTATACATGATTCAAGAAAGAAGAAGAAGAGATGAAGTGTCTATGCTAAATGCTGAGAGTATCAATAAGTGACCGGTTTAGAAATGAAGACATCATCAAATAAATATCAGTACTGAACTTCATCTAGAAACAACAAAAGAAATGGTTCAAACAAGTAAAAACATTACCAACAGACTCAAAGAGCAATTCTACTCCGATACAGGGGACAGAAAGCAAAAGGTCGTCCACTCAAAAGGAGGACCACAGAAATAGCTCAGGCAAGGAAAAACACTATTTATGAAGAGCACACACACAAAAAAAACATTTTAGAAATCTCTTTTTATCCTGCTGCTGTTAGACAAAACAGAATTGGGGAAAAGAAGAGAAGAAAAAAAACTATTTCTGGTTTAGTGTTTATTTTTAATTGAAGGACTTGGTGGAAAAATTGAACATCTCACATTTTTAAAGTTCTGAGAAAACAGCATTCAAAGTTTTTGAGTGCATTAAATCTTCATCTTTAATGCTACAAATAAAAATGTAAGTCCCATCCCACAACAAAGTCGAAGGATTTACTGCATTGCACTGGGTTTTACGTCATATGGCTCGGTCCCTCTCCGCAGAAATGACTCGCCACCTGCAGAGAGTATTGCACAAAGCACGAACTCCGTAGCTCCCACGAAATTTTGAAGGTACATACTACATGCTTCCAGCTATCGTATTTTGAAATAAAACTAATTTTGATTGAAGAGTACGGTAGACCCTTCTTCCACTATGTCTTTCAATTATTTACTATTGCTAAAACTGTATAGAATTGTGTAAATAATAATCTGTTTATATAAGTGACATTGTAAATATATTTTGTCTTTACATTTATTATCTTGAGAGTCACGGTAGCTTAACAGTTAATACGCTGCATTCCTAGACGGTGTTCTCGTTCAATCCCAGGTGAAGTGGGATTGTTTTACAGCAAACGGTTCTTGGGTTGACTTATACCCAAATGTTTACCAGAACTCTGAAAAATAGGTAGAGTTTTGGGGATCACTGTGGAGTAAAGGTAAAAGTTTTCACCTCTCACAAAACTTATCCAACTCTTAGCAAAATTTCTGAATATCAGCAGCTGATACATCTTCTATTTAGTGAAAGATAGATGTCACTTTTAAGGGATAATTATTAATTTTACGTCTAAAATTAAGAACGAAAATCCAGTCCTTCGAAACTAAATGCTACAGAAAGATCCTACGAATACAATGGACAGAAAAAAAAGAAAGAACACTGATGTCCTGAAAGAGCTAAATGTTAAAGACAATTGACTGATAAACAACATACTATACAGAAAAATTACATACGTTGGTCACATCAAGCGTCACGATGGCATGGAAAGAACAATACTAGAGGGCAGGGTCCCGGGACGCAGAGGCAGACCAAGAAGAAGATGGCTACAAGATATTAAAGAAACCATGAACATGACCATCGGCGAAGGGGTGAACTGGCAAGAGACAGAGTGAATTTCAGATGTGCTGCAAAGAGAGCAACGTCCTATAAAGGATACTCACCTTGATGATGATGACGTCGATCTAGCACCTAGAGTAGTGTTTCCCAAACTGGTGTCCGAGTGCTTGAGAAATATTATGATCTCTGAAATTTCAAATAAAAAATAAACTGTAAGAATATATATAAAAACAGTGGTAAACTAGTTCCGCTGGGAAGTCTGGGACCGGACCGTCTAAATGTCTGACAGGACAAAATGAAAGATCATTTGAAGTTCCCTCAGTCTGAGAACATTGTTTACTTTTGTAACACAAAGATAATTAATTATTGTCCATTTTCATATCTAGAAACCTGTGGGGGTCCGTGGTAGGAAATGTATTTAAAAGAGGTTCACGGTAATTCAAAATGTGGACATCGCTGCTCTAGAGCATCCTTCACAACTGCAGATATTTCAATAACAATGGTATCTGTCTTTTACAGTTTAAGTATTTGTCTTTCAAACACGCTCGCTCATCTGACTGTGGACATACCATAGATGTGGTTCGCAAAGCGGGTTTTTTCCAATAAAGTTAACAAACTTGTGTCTACAGTGTACATACTCGATTTGTGCTTGACGCTTCCTACCTGGTCTGTCATGTCCGATATTCCTTCATGTGAAATATAAATATGACATTTGCCCAGTTTATACTCTATTTTGTGGTTATCTATTCCTCGTTTTATGAAAAACCATTCTTTTGAATATCTTACCTAGAATTAATATTTTCTCTTCGTCTGCATTTTGAATTCTTTTCATGTAATTTGTAAAAACATATCAAACTTTATCATCAAATAACACACACGAACGTCATTCATTTAACTCAATCTGCGGTGTAATGCTTATGACACTTATGGGATATGGCTTACAACTAGTTATGAGTAATGCTCAAGTTAAAAGAGACAGAAATTGATCAATTATACTAACTACATCGGTAATTAAACCAAAACTACCGCCCGAGTGGTTACCGGAGCCCAAATTTGGGATGTAAAGAATAGAAACACTGTTACCTGTCACGCATGTCGTAAGAGGCGAGTACGGAAGTTTGACTGAAATCGATACATGTGTCCGCTAGGAATGCTAACCCGAAACAAATGCTTGCAGAAAACGGATGCACCAGGCCGTAAGGCGCATAACATGGTGCAACGACCCTCACAATGAGGAATGCAATAACGGATTCTACGGCTGCCAATCTGCCTCGGAGATTTAGCCACGCTGTAAGAATGTCAGACCTACCATCACGAGGGTGGCCAAAACTTGCTGCGGGAAGAGGTCGGCACCAACGGGGAAGCAGAAATCATAGGAATTATATTCTAATGAACTGCCCCCAGTATGCAGACTTTAGAAGAAAGAGGTGGTCCACTTACACTAGCGTCTAAGACAAACTGTATGGTGTGGCTTATAATCTGAGGCAGACGGCTGCCTTTATTAGAGAATCTAAAATCCCAATCTAGTGAGAACGCAGAAGAAGAAGAAGAAACCAAAACTACTGCTTTTATGCTGACTTCTCAAATTAAACAGTAAATTTCCGTGCTAATTCACAGAGATAATGAAAATAAAATTACTATGACAGTGTTAAGTGTGGAAGTGGACATTTCAAGTTTTCAAATTAAAACAATTCTCCCATCGGAAAATCGAGAAAAAATGTGATTTATTTGCAACTTTCATTTTACAGTTTGACAGGGACAAAAACTGGGACACAAAAGCGTCCCGAAAACATTTTTTGGGACATCTCTGCTTTTTTTTACTTTAAAAACCGGGACATCTGGCAACTCAACTCATGAATAACTTCGATATCTGGTATTTTGTCCTGGCAGTATATATTTAGTAGTCTGCGTAGGCAACTTATGTGAAAGTGGTTTAGTTTCCTTGTGTGTCCATAAAACGGGCAAGTTGTCAAACAATGAGGAGATCACAGTTGACTAGAACAAATGGTCAGGGTAAACATAAGAAAACTGTTGAACTAAAATTTATTCAGAAGTTGTTAAACACACACGGAAGCAAAAGTTAAATAGTGACGTAAAAACAGATAAGAAAATAGAAGAAAAGCAATATAATTTAACTAAAGAGTAAATATCATATATAAAAGTTATGGGTAGCTGCACACACAAGATAACTGAAAGACTAGTTGAATCACTTGTCTAAGCATATATACACGCCATCTAAAACTACTAATGCACTCAATCACTGACACACGTATTCAACTGTATCTATTCCTTATTATACAATATTAGAGAGGTAATGCATGTATCACCCTAGAATCTAAAATGATAAAAATAACAGAGAAGCTCACATATTTAAGTGGCAATTTTCATTCCACATGAAATGTTTAAAATACATTATGATCCGAATTGACAAAGCAACATCAGCTTTTAAAAGTCTAAATAAAATATGAAACTGCAAGTTATATAGTATAAAACTAAATTACGAATTTTCAAATCAAATGTTGTATCAATCCTAACATATGCCAGCGAGAGTTGAAAATGATATAGAAGCAAGTTGAAAATAGATGTCCATAAAATGAACATAAAATAGGACGAATTCAGGAGAAGTGATGAAATCAGAGAAATGTCTGGTCAACCACTAGTGACAACTATTATAAGAAAGAAAAGATGGAGTATGTTGGACACGCCTTGAACAGAAATGATCAAAGAATATCAAAGCAGGCATTGAAGTGGGAAGCAGAGGGTTCAAGAAAGAGAGGACGACCTAAGGAGATTCTGAAACGAACTTTACTGAGAGAGACTAGAAATATCGGTCTCAGTTCCATGGAGGAGACTGAGCTAGTTGTCCAGGATAGAGCGGTATGGAGAAATTTCAAGCCTTACGTAACGTATAACGGAAAGAGAGGAATTGTTATTGATATTATTCCTTATAAAGAATTACTGAATATTTTTTTAAAGACCAGGAAATTTCAAATCGACAAGTTATTCAACAGCATGGTCATGTGTGGTTGAGACTGCCACCTTATCATTCACACTTAAACCCAATTAAACCTGTTTGGGCAAAAATTAATGGACAGGTAGCGACTGAAAATAAAACTTTCAAACTATGCAATATGAAATAACTAAAGTATGCCACCTGTCGAAGATATACAGAGATTATTGGTGTAAATGTAAAGAGCATATCTTAAAGGAGGGAAAATGACTTGGGAAAAAGATGGACTGTCATTCGTGCAGCCGAGAATAATCAATATGTTAGACTCATCGGACTCAGATTAAGTGAGTAAACGTCTTCTATATTTTATATAATAGCCGTTATGTGTCCCTAGATAATTTGAATTTCATTTACGCCTATGTCGAAATAAGTGAATTCCTTAATTTATGGTGAATTCCTTAATTTATGGTGAATTCCTTAATTTATGGTGAATTACTTAATTTATGGTGAATTCCTTAATTTACGGGGAATTATTGTATTCCAGTACCAAATAATTACTGCGTTAGAAACAATCAAAGGAATTAGCCGTTGCAAGAAAAGTACACTACCTGTAACATAGAGTTCTATCAAGTCTTGGAACATCAGAAATACAAGACTACATGTAATAAATCATGTTCATCAATGCAAGGAATGTGCAGATACTTGATACTTGAGCTCAATCTTTGAGCGACCTGTGTAGGATCCCAGTGTGCAGCTCAGAACGGACAATTAGCCAGTTAGAATAGTTAGTGTATATAATATTAAATAGTTGACAGTACTGTATAATCGTAGATGTACTCTCAAACAAAGTCATGCAATAGTCTCAACATAATAATATACACTAATATTCAACAGCTATGTCCGTTCTTGAGCTCCACTGGAAGGGTCCTGAAGACCTTGAAAAGTACTATGACAAACTGTTGTTTGCTTTTAGTTTGATATGGCCGTGTTAACAGCACAAAGTATTAAATTATTTTTCATTCTCCAGCTGTGAATGCGGGCGTAGTCATGGCACTGAATATAGTACATCGGACTGATTTTTGCATAACGGTGTGCTTTCCTTATCACTAGTTTCCATCGTCATTCAGGTGAACCTTACTACGACTTTAGAGGTACTTGTAATTTAAATCTCCAAGTAAAGAATGAAAATTAACACCTCCAAAACAGAAGTCATGACAATAAGTAGGTCAACACGTCAACTAAATATACACGTGAATAATGTAAAAATACAACAGACTCCAGAATTCAAATATCCCGGGAGTATATTCACAGCAGATGGAAAGATGGACAGAGAAATCGAGATTAGATACCGGAAGGCAAATGCAGTGACATACCAACTGTCACCATTATTAAAACATCCAAGCATTAACATGGCAGTCAAACGACAACTGATAAACTGCATATTTATTCCAACTCTCTGCTATTAGCGCCAAACATGGCCCCTGACTAAGACACAAGAAAGAAAGATTACAACATGTGAAATGAGATGTCTACGAAAAGCTGTCAACATTACAAGGCGAGATAGAGTGAGAAACGAGAATATCAGAAGCATCGTTGATACTATACCATGCATACAGTACATCGAGAAGCAAAGAATCAAGTGGTTCGGCCATCTAATGAGAATGGAACCACATTTACTACCATCACGTGTCTATAATAATTGACACTCAGGGCGCAGAGCACGAGGCAGGCCAAGAACACGATGGATAGATAACATCTCAGAGTCCCTGCGAAAGCATGGACTTACAATGTCAAGCGCACACGCCTGGCACAAGATAGAAACTAACTCTCCCCACACGCTTCACGGCAAATGTGGTTAAGATAGGATAAGATAAGATAAGTAAAGAATCAAGATTTTATATAAACCAATCGCTTACCGTGTGCATACAGAGAATGTTTAGCCCAAACTGACCTCGAACCCTGAAATTTTCACGGTACATGATCACTAGCGCAGCGTGTGATCAACTTCATTATCGTCAACAGCAAACATTAACAATATTCTGTTACCACTTCTAAAATATCTCTCTACTGAACAAGTACATAATGTAAAAGATATCATTAAAAGCTTCCGTCTCATTCTTTATCTTTATTGATTTATTAATTTTTACAATTACCTGTTTCTGCTTTGATCTCTCAGTTCACATAACCAAAATAGTTCTTGAAACACTTGCATCCAATTACAGAGACTTATAATACCCATACAATTATTATAATCATTTTCTCCACTGTTTGTTTGCTTAACATCTACGTTTTCATCACAACGTAGTTTGGTGATCAATTATTAAAGGTAATAGTATCCGACTGAGGATAGTGTTGCATAGAGTTAATAGACCATGAAATTAAAACATACAGATCCAGAAGTTATAAATCCAGTAGCAATTGCATTTAATTGTTTCAAGTGTCCTAGAAAGCGCCTAGTCTAGTCATGACTCCATGCTGAGTAGCTAGTGGAAAATAGACTGGAATAAAATATGTATATATTAAAATAACCGTAATGAAATTGTATGTATGTCTGTTCCCATTGTTTCAAGATATCTGGACTCCAAGCTGAGTAGCGAGTGGAAAATAGACTAGAATACAATTTACGTATATGATGAATTGCATAAATGTAAACGGTATATATGTAAATATATGTAAATATAAGACAATGAAAAAACAAATTATTAAGATATATTATTACATAATGATACACAAATTACTGTTATCCTATTTCCGAGTTGGTTGCTGCCATAATTCATACACTACTAACATTAAGCGAGTTATTTTGAGACCGCTTAACTTCGTAATAAACTATATCGGCCCAGCCATGGAGAAAAACCGGTATAGTTAATAGTATTTGTGTGGACTGGGTGTCAGCATGCTGTTTGTTCAACCGTTTGTATATTGGGTTTTGTTCTAGTAATTAAGTGAATGCCTGATGTGTATAAACAAAGAATTGACTATATTAAATATGATTGCTACAGCTGATCTTCATATAAAAAGAAATAAGACAAACATTACTGGTTTTTTTCACGAAAGGAAAATGAAATATATTTTTCTTTTTCTTCGAACGCTTCTTATCGGCCACTTGTTAACAACTCTTTGTGATTTGTATGTGATCTGAGCCCACGAGCGATTGGGCATTGTGTCAGTTATGTGCCTACAAGTAGGCAAGCACATCCCATTTCTACGACGTTTTTATTTTCTAGGTAGCTTCACTAGGCTCCTACCTCAGTCGCCTCTTACGACATGCCTTATAGATCGCAGTGTTACTATTCTTTGCTTCCCTGTTGACTAGCAACATACGAGAGAAATATATTTTTATATTGTTTACCAGGAAATATATTTTATATTGGTTACTAGGAAATATATTTTATATTGGTTACTAGGAAATATATTTTATATAGTGATTACTAGAAATATATTTTTATAGTGGTTACTAGGAAATATATTTTATATTGTTACTAGAAATATATTTTTATATTGGTTACTAGGAAATATATTTTTATATTGGTTACTAGGAAATATATTTTTATATTGGTTACTAGAAATATATTTTTATAGTGTTACTAGGAAATATATTTTTATAGTGGTTACTAGGAAATATATTTTTATATTGTTACTAGAAATATATTTTTATATTGGTTACTAGAAATATATTTTATAGTGTTATAGAAATAGATTTTATATTGGTTACTATGAAATATATTTTTATATTGGTTACTAGGAAATATATTTTTATATTGGTTACTAGGAAATATATTTTATATTGGTTACTAGGAAATATATTTTTATATTAGGTTACTAGAAATATATTTTTATAGTGGTTACTAGGAAATATATTTTTATATTAGTTACTAGAAATATATTTTTATATTGGTTACTAGGAAATATATTTTATATTGGTTACTAGGAAATATATTTTTATATTGTTACTAGAAATATATTTTATATTGGTTACTAGAAATATATTTTATATTGGTTACTAGGAAATATATTTTTATATTGGTTACTAGGAAATATATTTTTATATTGGTTACTAGGAAATATATTTTTATATTGGTTACTAGAAATATATTTTTATATTTGATTACTAGAAATATATTTTTATAGTAGTTACTAGAAATATATTTTTATAGTGGTTACTAGAAATATATTTTTATAGTGTTACTAGGAAATATATTTTTATAGTGGTTACTAGGAAATATATTTTTATATTGGTTACTAGGAAATATATTTTTATATTGGTTACTAGGAAATATATTTTTATAGTGGTTACTAGGAAATATATTTTTATAGTGTTACTAGGAAATATATTTTTATATTGGTTACTAGGAAATATATTTTTATAGTGGTTACTAGGAAATATATTTTTATATTGGTTACTAGGAAATATATTTTATATTGTTACTAGGAAATATATTTTTATATTGTTACTAGAAATATATTTTTATATTGGTTACTAGGAAATATATTTTTATATTGGTTACTAGGAAATATATTTTTATATTGGTTACTAGGAAATATATTTTTATATTGGTTACTAGGAAATATATTTTTATATTGGTTACTAGGAAATATATTTTATATTGGTTACTAGAAATATATTTTTATATTGGTTACTAGAAATATATTTTTTTATTGGTTACTAGGAAATATATTTTATATTGTTACTAGGAAATATATTTTTATATTGGTTACTAGGAAATATATTTTTATATTTGTTACTAGGAAATATATTTTTATAGTGGTTACTAGGAAATATATTTTTATATTGGTTACTAGGAAATATATTTTTATATTGGTTACTAGGAAATATATTTTTATATTGGTTACTAGGAAATATATTTTTATATTGGTTACTAGGAAATATATTTTTATAGTGGTTACTAGGAAATATATTTTTATATTGGTTACTATGAAATATATTTTTATATTGGTTACTAGGAAATATATTTTTATATTGTTACTAGGAAATATATTTTTATATTGTTACTAGGAAATATATTTTATATTGGTTACTAGGAAATATATTTTTATATTATATAGAAATATATTTTATATTGGTTACTAGGAAATATATTTTTATATTTGTTACTAGGAAATATATTTTTATAGTGGTTACTAGAAATATATTTTTATAGTGGTTACTAGAAATATATTTTATATTGGTTACTATGAAATATATTTTTATATTGTTACTAGAAATATATTTTATATTGGTTACTAGGAAATATATTTTTATAGTGGTTACTAGAAATATATTTTATATTAGTTACTAGAAATATATTTTATATTGTTACTAGAAATATATTTTTATATTGGTTACTAGGAAATATATTTTTATATTAGTTACTAGAAATATATTTTATATTAGTTACTAGGAAATATATTTTTATATTGGTTACTAGAAATATATTTTTATATTGGTTACTAGAAATATATTTTTATATTGGTTACTAGAAATATATTTTATATTTGTTACTAGAAATATATTTTTATAGTGTTACTAGAAATATATTTTTATAGTGGTTACTAGAAATATATTTTTATATTGAATTACTATGAAATATATTTTTATATTGGTTACTAGAAATATATTTTATATTGGTTACTAGGAAATATATTTTTATAGTGGTTACTAGAAATATATTTTATATTAAGTTACTAGAAATATATTTTTATATTGGTTACTAGGAAATATATTTTTATATTGTTACTAGAAATATATTTTTATATTGGTTACTAGAAATATATTTTATATTGTTACTAGGAAATATATTTTTATATTGGTTACTAGGAAATATATTTTATATTGTTACTAGGAAATATATTTTATATTTGTTACTAGGAAATATATTTTTATAGTGTTACTAGAAATATATTTTTTTAGTAGTTACTAGGAAATATATTTTATATTAGTTACTATGAAATATATTTTTATATTGGTTACTAGGAAATATATTTTTATATTGGTTACTAGGAAATATATTTTTATAGTGGTTACTAGAAATATATTTTTATATTAGTTACTAGAAATATATTTTTATAGTGGTTACTAGGAAATATATTTTTATATTGGTTACTATGAAATATATTTTTATATTGGTTACTAGGAAATATATTTTTATATTGGTTACTAGGAAATATATTTTTATATTAGTTACTAGGAAATATATTTTTATATTGTTACTGGAAATATATTTTTATATTTGTTCTAGAAATATATTTTATATTGGTTACTAGGAAATATATTTTATATTGTTACTAGGAAATATATTTTTATAGTGGTTACTAGGAAATATATTTTATATTGGTTACTAGGAAATATATTTTTATATTGTTACTAGGAAATATATTTTTATAGTGTTACTAGGAAATATATTTTTATATTGTTACTAGAAATATATTTTATATTGGTTACTAGGAAATATATTTTTATATTGAGTTACTAGAAATATATTTTATAGTGGTTACTAGGAAATATATTTTTATATTGGTTACTAGGAAATATATTTTTATAGTGGTTACTAGGAAATATATTTTTATAGTGGTTACTAGGAAATATATTTTTATATTGGTTACTAGGAAATATATTTTTATATTGGTTACTAGGAAATATATTTTTATATTGGTTACTAGGAAATATATTTTATATTGGTTACTAGGGAAAAATATTTTTATATTGGTTACTAGGAAATATATTTTTATATTTGTTACTAGGAAATATATTTTTATATTGGTTACTAGGAAATATATTTTTATATTGGTTACTAGAAATATATTTTTATATTGTTACTAGGAAATATATTTTTATATTGGTTACTAGAAATATATTTTATATTGGTTACTAGGGAAAAATATTTTTATATTGGTTACTAGGAAATATATTTTTTTAGTGATTACTAGGAAATATATTTTTATAGTGGTTACTATGAAATATATTTTTATATTGGTTACTAGGAAATATATTTTTATATTGGTTACTAGGAAATATATTTTATATTAGTTACTAGGGAAAAATATTTTATATTGGTTACTAGGAAATATATTTTTATATTGGTTACTAGAAATATATTTTATATTGGTTACTAGGAAATATATTTTTATAGTGGTTACTAGGAAATATATTTTTATAGTGGTTACTAGGAAATATATTTTTATATTGGTTACTAGGAAATATATTTTTATATTGGTTACTAGGAAATATATTTTTATAGTGTTACTAGGAAATATATTTTTATAGTGGTTACTAGGAAATATATTTTTATAGTGGTTACTAGGAAATATATTTTTATAGTGGTTACTAGGAAATATATTTTTATATTGGTTACTAGGAAATATATTTTTATAGTGGTTACTAGGAAATATATTTTTATAGTGGTTACTAGGAAATATATTTTTATAGTGGTTACTAGGAAATATATTTTTATAGTATTACTAGGAAATATATTTTTATAGTGGTTACTAGGAAATATATTTTTATAGTGTTACTAGGAAATATATTTTATAGTGGTTACTATGAAATATATTTTATATTATACTAGAAATATATTTTTATATTGGTTACTAGGAAATATATTTTTATATTGATTACTAGGGAAAAATATTTTTATATGGTTACTAGGAAATATATTTTATATTGTTACTAGGAAATATATTTTTATAGTGGTTACTATGAAATATATTTTTATATTGGTTACTAGGAAATATATTTTTATAGTGTTACTAGAAATATATTTTTATAGTGGTTACTAGAAATATATTTTATATTGGTTACTAGGAAATATATTTTTATATTGGTTACTAGGAAATATATTTTTATAGTGGTTACTAGGAAATATATTTTATAGTGGTTACTAGGAAATATATTTTTATATTGAGTTACTAGGAAATATATTTTTATATTGGTTATAGAAATATATTTTATATTGGTTACTAGAAATATATTTTATATTGGTTACTAGAAATATATTTTTATATTTGTTACTAGAAATATATTTTTATAGTGGTTACTAGAAATATATTTTTATATTGGTTACTAGAAATATATTTTTATAGTGGTTACTAGAAATATATTTTATAGTGTTACTAGAAATATATTTTTATAGTGTTACTAGAAATATATTTTATATTGGTTACTAGGAAATATATTTTTATATTGGTTACTAGGAAATATATTTTTATAGTGGTTACTAGGAAATATATTTTATAGTGGTTACTAGGAAATATATTTTATAGTAGTTACTAGAAATATATTTTATAGTGGTTACTAGGAAATATATTTTTATAGTGGTTACTAGGACCGTTGATGTGAAAGGGCAGGTGTATGAATTGAAAGATTCAACCCATTTCTCTCTTTTATGAAATATGATGTAAAATCATGTAAATAACTAGCTGTAATACACGGCTTCGAACGGTAAATGTCACACTGCCGTATATGTCAATGAAAAATTCTCTGCACTAATTCTTGAAAAATGCTTGCGAATAATTCGATAAAAATTATCTCTACTAATTCTTGAAAAATTATCATCACTAATTCCTGAAAGATACACTCGACTAATTCAATAAAATTCTCCCTGACTAATTCGTGAAAAATTCTTGACTAGTTCTTGTAAATATTATCTCGAATAATTCGTGAAAAATTCCCTCGACTAATTCGTTGAAAATTTACTCAAATAATTCGCGAACAACAATTCTTGACAATTCTCACATAATTTCGTTATAATAGCAATAGTCTTCTTCTTCTTTGTGTTTGTTCTTTACGACCAATTTTAATCACTCTTGTGATATGTTTGATCTTTGCCAAGAACGTTTATACGTTGCACATTGGTTTGGTAGGCCCTAAATGGATAGACTCTCATGTTTAGGACACGTGCATCCGATTTCAGACAAACCTCCTTAGTCGACTCTTACGACATGCGTGGCAGGTAACAGTGGTTGTATTCTTTACACCCCTAATTTGAGTCCCAGTAACCACTCGGGCGAGCAATAGAGTGAACTGGCTGATCTTTGGTCTGTAACACGCGTTGAGGATTTTACAAATTTGGCACGCGTTGAAATTATTCAAAGTTGCACCTTTTTTTCTATTGCTTTTTTTGTATTGTATCTTCTTTCGCCTTACTCATCAAATTACCTTAATGTTGTTTATGGTTTATTTAAATCAACACTGAGAAATGAAACAACGTAGAGAGCTCAAAACAGATTCACGGAACAAGCACTTCCTTCATGAAAAAGCCGTACAAATTTCACATCTGTACAAAATGTCCATGTTCACATCCATACGTTAGATGACCAGCTTGGAAAGAATAAACTATTCATCCTATGATCACTTCCAGATAGAAAGAGATCAAAAGGAAAAATTACAAAAACTGAGTACCTTCCACAAAGTAGAATTTAAAACTCTCTTGCCTCAATTAGTTGTAACAATGAATTTTCTTCAAAGTATTGAGCAACTTTTTCTCATTCGATTAACAGATTACAAATTCTTAATTAAGACATTCTTTATTAAACTGTATTTTTAATATTAAATATTTATTTTAGGGAAATTGAAAGTCTTCCACAAAAAGTGGAAAGATTACTTTTTTCTTTCAAGTTGCTGAAATGTATGAAGAAACTGATTCAGAAATTAGAAGAAACTATCAGGAATTTTGATTTAAGTAAAAACAAGAACAAGTATTTGTCCATAGACATATTTGGACTGAAATAAAAACTCTTCAAAGTAAAATCTCTTCAAAACTAATGTATAGAAGCCAGGTTTTCGTTGCCTGCAATAGAAATCTTAAGTTTTTATCTTCTTCTTTAGTTCAAGAATAACCAATATTTGTGGTTTCGTGAGATGCATCATTTTGAGGGCTCTCTGGAGCGTAGAGTTTAGGTGTTCGTCTCTTGTACAAAAGTGGTTCGCTCCTCGTACAGCCATCTGAATATTTTTCCAGAGATTCCTGATCTCATTGTAGGTGAGATCGAGTTCCTAGTCCTATCGGAAACGGACGATAAAACTTAGGTTCTTTCTTTCTTTCTTTCTCGAATCCTGTATGCCTCACAGCGTCAGGTCAGGAAGAGATTTCTAAAACGGGCCCTAGTATGCGCTTCGTAGATAGTCTCTTTCGTCGCCTCTGTTATCTCTGAGGTCCATCTTTTGCGTGGCCGGCCTTTTGCTTTGTACCCATTGTATCGAAGCAGCATTGCTATTTGGGGTGCACTGTCTGATGGTAATCTGCTTACGTGACCGAACCATTTAATTTGTTGTTTCTTGATGAAGTCTAGTACTGATGTTGTACCCACTTTTTCCTGATGTCTTCATTTCTCAACCGGTCTCTTCTTGTTACACCCAGCATTCTGCGTAGACACTTCATCTCTGTTGTGACTAGTTTTTTTCTATCGTTTGTTGTCAGCGTCCAGGTTTGGCACTGGTAACATAATGTGGGAGAAAGATTGTGTTGAACATTGCTCTTTTGTGTTCATGGTGACGTGTTTGCATCTTAAAATTGGCGCCATTTGCCCTATCATTTGGTTTGCTTTGTTGCATCTGTGTTGAATTTCATTAGTTATTCTTCCATTTGCTGAAAAATGCTCCCCAGGTATGTGAAATCTTTGCTTGATTTAGTAGATGATTATCGATGGAGATGTTGGTAGTGTTTTCCTCTCTGGCGAATGTCATTACTTCTGTTTTGTCGATGTTAATTCTCATGTTGTATTCGTTACATGCTAACTGGAGTCTGTTGATGTGTTGTTGTAGCTGTTCTTCTGTTGTTGATATGATTGCCTGATCGTCTGCAAAAGAAATTCATTTAAGAGTTCTCCGAGGTTGTTTCCTTCGCTGGTGTTAGCTATTTTACAAATGTGGTCAATGTACGTGATGAATAGCAGGGGGATAGTACGCAGCCTTGTCTTACTCCTGACCCTACGTGAAACTTTTCTGATAATCCTGTATTTGTTCTAATCGTACATTGGCTGTCAGTATAAATGTTCTTGCAAAGGTTGATTAGGTGTTCATTAACCCCATAGGTTGTTAGTATTTTCCACAACTTGTGCCTATCTACGCGGTCGAACAAAATTATTTAGAAAAGATTAAAAATAAACTTCCTACAAAAATATCGTCACCATCTTCAAAATTACATCGGGACCCCTCACCGGCGCTACGGAGTTTGTGCACTACAGCTGAGATCGTCTATGTAAGAAAGCGATCGAAGCACAGATGATTACATATCAAAGTGCAATGATGATGATCCTATCAATCAATCAATCATCGAGACTAAGTACAATGCTTTCTACCGTACCCAGTACATCACATCGCCGCAGTAAGGGTACAAGAAGAACATCAGAAATAATAAGGTCATTACGTTGTCATGGGATTTACAACTGTTAAGCTACAACAATGTGGGTCTTTTACAATTTCAACTTGTGCCTATTCGGATTTGCTATTCCTTCTACTAATCACAAGTAGTACATGCGGCTCTTTTCGATAGAAACAGTCTATCACACAGCAATGTACACTTCAGAGCCATGTCTTGGAGTGTGTGTTATATAAGTTCATTTCACACACAGCCAACTATATTATTGGGCGCATAACTTACCGGGAACCCTGACCTTGTTTGAATTGTGGGGGCTGGATATTGTATATGTTTGATAGAACACTGCAAGCTCTTTTACAATTTTACTTAATTCTATGAGTCTATGGTTATTTATTGAGTACAAAGGATCTCAGCTGGAACTCGATGTCTGAGATGTCGATATAGGAAATCTTCAATCCGCTACTCTGATACACTGAGATCGTGTTCGACTGATATGCAAGCACATCTCATACTAATCCCAACAACTAATTAAAATGCTTCTACAGCTTTTTATATCTTCCTTTTACGAAATCTACCCACTTTGCTAGACTGCAACGGTGCAGCTTGTTTCATTGTCACAATGTGGAGGATGAGTTTGGTATTTATCAGCACTGGACCGCTGAACTTGACACTAAATTCGGTCAATAATATCCCTTGCGTTTTCGGCCCATAAATGCAAGAAATGTGGCTAAATCTATGCCTATGGTTAGTTTATTCTACACATATCATCTACTCCAAGCAACAAGGTATATGTTGATGACAACTAATTTAAGAGATTATTTTTTTTTATTACATTCTTTTGCAATTGAGGCTGATGTCATTTACAAAGTAGCAAATTATCAACAGCTGCAAAACGATAACTGATGTGGTATACAGAGAAGATACACACGATAATATAGCATGCACAAACCATTAAACAAAACAAAAATTCAATTTCAATAAATTGTAGCTGTTATAGTCTGAACAGAAAGCATTATAGAGTATACGAATACCGAAAGAACATCATCTTAGAGACTACTCGATATCAGAGCATTAATCATGAATTATCTAAGTGAAAGATAAATTATCAAAACTCAGAAGATAAATGTGTGCCATCTACGTTCTAGATTTGACTTACTATTCTGAGTCATGAACTATGACAGTAGATCATAAAGCCAGTGCTAAAACTTCCAAATGATATATTTTCCCAAGATAATTCAATTAACACGAAGAAACAAGCTTTGCAGTTAGTCTGTTTGTCAAGATCTTAATACTCAATCGCTACAATCAGTACTGAAGACGTTTACATTGCAATGCTATACCGCTACTATTCTTCTACAATAATCCAGCGGTAACTGCGCTCTTGCACTTCAACCCAATGCTTGGTAAAAGTAATTACATAGTGTTAAAGAGCTATTATGTTTCTAGTGTACTACTCACCCCAGACAAGAATAATAATTGAACAGTCATAGCTCTAGAGCAGCGTTTCCAAAAGTGGGGAAGTACCCCAGTGGGCGGTGAAGCGTTCTTGGGGGGCGGTAGTGGGTTCAGAAGAATTTGGGGGGCGTTCAGGCAATTAGGGGTCAGTGGCTCCTTAAAGAAGAAATTAATAATAAATATTTTTAAATAAATTATTTTCGTGATTTTTGTGATTGAATAATCGTTTAAAATTTGAATTCTGCCTTTTAATTCATCTTATGCCGTCATATACGATCCTTTTTTTCATCAATTTTCGATTTCTTGCATATAATCATTTGAAAATTGACCATGTATTACTCGAAATATATATCAATTTTCTATGTCAAAGACAAAATATAGCATGTATATATGTAGGTGGGTGGACGCTGGCAAACTGTTATAATATGGAGGTTGGGGGTGGGGGTCGTTGCAAAAGTTATGTTGTGCAAGTAGACGGTGGGCCGAAACAGTTTGGGAATCTATGCCTAGAGCATAGATTCCCAAACTTTCGCCCACCGCCCACTGCACAACATAATCTTGTAACGCCCCTAGACATTGCAACGGTTTGCCAACGCTGCTCCTTCTCCCCCCACCCCCACCCCACCCACCCACATATATACATGCTCTACTTGCCCTTTGACACAGAAAATTGATATATATTTCTGTCATACATAGTCAGAAATAGAAAATTTATGACAAGATGGATCGTGTAAGATGGGCATAAGACAGTGATGGGCAAACTTTCCAAGAGGAGGGCCAGATAAAATTAAAAATATCCAGACGGGCGGAAAAAAAAAACAGATTTTTTAAGTGTTAAACTTTATTTTTGACTTTTAAATCATACACAACTTATATTATAATATGCTACAAAAATGTTACATAAATTGATTATTCTTTAGATGAGTATGAAGGCGTATGTGACAGATGAAACTGTGACTGAGCTTCTAAAAGTTGTTCATAATGTGGTAGAAACTGGGATGAGCTGATTCGCATTAGTGAAGCTAAATGGTCGTCAGTCAATCGGTTTTTAACGCTGTTTTTACGAAGCTTCATGGTAGAAAACACCTGTTCACAGATGTAGGAAGATGCAAACATCGCAATTATTTTCTGAGCATGAGATTTCAGGTTTGGAAAACTCGATTTTGGCAGGGCCTTTAGAACTCAACTTTAGAAAAGTTAAGAAATAATTGCTTCCATTCAGTGTTACACTGCAAATCAATCAGTTCCAGCTGCAATTCTGGTTTGACTGATCCACAATCCACATTAAATGGCATGCTAAAAATCTCCAGGTCCTGTTCAATAACCTTGAAGTCTTGGAATCTTCGTTCAAATTCTTCATGGAGACATTTCACGCTTTTCTCATAGCTCCTAAGTTTATCTTCCGTAACTGCAATAGTTTTTAGTCTTGGAAAATGAGTAAAGTCTTTCTTGACTAGTTGTTTGGAAAATAGATCCAATTGCATTTTGAAAACCCTGATATGACTCCAAATATCATGGATTAATTGATTTCTTCCCTGGAGTTTAAGGTTCAATTTATTGATGTGACTGAGAAGATCTGTAAAAAAATGCAAAATCCGAAAGCCATACAATATCTTTCAAATGTTCACATTCATCCATTCCTTTTTCTTCCATGAAAGATATTATTTCGTCATTTAGATCCCAAACTCGTTCAAAAACCCGTCCTGCACTGAGCCACCTTACTTTAGTGTAGTAAAGTACATCAGAATATTCAGACTGCAATGAGTTAAGAAACTCTCGAAATTGACTATGATTGAGTGCTCGTGAACGAATGTTGTTAACAAGCTTAATAACAACATCAAGTACATGTTTCATGTCTAGAGCAGATTTTCACAGAGCTTCTTGATGTATGACACAATGAAGAAACACAACTTCGTTCCCAGAAAATGATTCCTTGAATATGCCTACAAAACCAGATTTCCTTGGTCATATTCGGTGCTCCATCAGTAGTTATGTTACAAATATTGGTCAAAGGTACTTTCAAAGACGTGATAGTTTCTTGAAATTCTTGAAAATGTCTGATCCTTTTGTCGTTCCCTTCAATGAACGCATGCAAGCTAATTCTTCAGTTACACAAAAGTTGTCATCAATTCAACTTATAAATATCAGTAACTGAGCTGTGTCAGTTATGTCCGTACTTTCATCCAACGCAAAAGAACAAAATTTAAATTCGCTTATCTTTGATTCTAGTTGCCAGACTAATTGCTTGTCAATTACTTCAATTCTAGAAGAAATTGTTTTTCGAGACAAACTTACTGTCACAAAATCCTTTATTTTGTCAGGATACAAGATAGTCACACACTTGGAGCATACAAGTTTTACAAATTCACATCAGAAAATGCTTTGTTACTTTTTGCAATATTGTATGCAACAACGTAACTTGCATGTGTAGCTAGATTTTGAGAACAGCATTGTTTTGTAAAAATATTTTGCTGACCTGACAGTTTTTTTACGTAGAGCTCCTGCTTTTTGCTTCCGTTCTTCTTCGGTCATAGTTTCATAAGTGGCGTTCTTATGTTTTGTCATGAAGTGTCGTGAGAGGTTGAACTCCTTGAATACTGCTACAGCTTCATTGCAAATGAGGCACACAGGTTTATCCCTAATGGGCGTGAAAAGTATTTCCATGTCAACTCATCTTTAAAACACGACATTCTGAATCAACTTTACGTTTTTACTTGCCATTGTAACGATCAAAATGTCAAAAACACTATCAACAAAGCAAAACTATAGAAACACAAGCCAGACACACAGCTGCAGATGGCGAATCGACGATACCTGACTGTCCAAAGGTCCGAACTACACTGACGTTTGACCTTGAGATCAGACGAAACAAAAATAGTAGAACCCGATTCGTTCCGAACTTAGCCGAGCAACACACGCGCGTCGGCTCTCGGTATATGACAAAATATTCGAGAACTAATTATTTGTTCGGCTATTAATCCATTCATTCGGCAAGAAAAATCAGCATTTAAGTCATTTGCACAACAAACAATGTTTTCATCAGCAATAAATAAAAAAATAAGCGCAACACTTGTTTTACAAACGCAACAAAATAATTAATTAACCTGCAGAATTGTTATTTGACCGGCAGGAAAAATTAATTGATAAACAATATTTTATAAACCTATCATTAAGAGTAAATTAAAACAAAATACTAAATCAAAATTGACTTTAGTACAGTTTGAAGTTTACTTCTCTTGCTATGAGCAAAGACATTGTTGTTTTTCTTTTTTTTATATAAATTATTTAATGATGATTGATGATTGATTTAATTTAGTAGAAGCAAATATGAGATTTCTCAAATTACCTAAAATGGAATGCCGATAACAAATTTCTTTCATAAGAAAGTCTGCATCTTCTATTGTTTTACAGACTACTAAAAACTATCTTAAGAATAAAATATCTTAAGGTTCAGTTGATGCTAAATTAGAAATACAAATAGATCGTGTGTTTTGTTTGTATTTTATTTATAGTGTTATTCAAAACCATGTCGCGCACCGGATTGACTACCCGAAGGCTCGCACTTGGCCCATGGGCCGTACTTTGCCTATCACTGGCATAAGATGAATAAAATGCAGAATTCACATTTTAAATGATTGTTCAATCGCAAAATCACGAAAATAATTTTATTTTAAAATATTTGTTATTAATTTTTTCTTTACGGAGCCACTGATCCCTAATCACCTGAACACCCCCCTAATTCTTCTGACCCCCTATCGCCCCGCTTCAGCGCCCATTGAGGGGGGCGGTACCGCCCACTTTGAGAAAAGCTGCCCTAGAGGATGAAGACTCTTATGCGTTGTCTAGTGGTGTAGTACCTGAGGTAAGATTCACTGTTCTCATCCCAGTCACTAAACTGCCTGCTTTCATTCCGTGCTTTGTTAAACTCTGTGTATGTATACAAATGTTCATGGCAAGAAGAGCACCACGTCCTTGGTAAATGCCCTTTTACCTTAGATGCCAGTTTCAAACAAACTCCATATAATGGTTCTCTATCCTCATGTCCGCCCGCCTGCCCAGCGTGTTCGTAGCACGTTGGACGACGGGTGACAAGCCCTCTGTGAGTGCGGTTCAATTCCGCGGGCTGGCAGAAAAAGTTCTCTAGATTTACGGTTTTCGTGGCACCGAACCGAAGGGTTACGATGTCCATGGCATTGAGCCGAAGAGCTGTAAAGCTCAAGTGCTTCTGGATTGGAAAAAAAATCCTCATATCTAGTCAGTATCACACTGTCTTCTTACCAACTACAGAGAGTAGATGAGTATTGTCAGATCGGACGCCAACTTGTACAGAAAGATAAGTTACTGGTAAGATGGGTTTCAAAAACAGAAAATCTTACTTTATAGTACCACATCTAATCAGTTATATTGTAACATGGTGCTCGGTCTTGGGTCTTGTTGATCATAGGCTAGACCGCCAGAGCTAGTTCTTGGGTCTTGTTGGTCATAGACGAGACCGCCAGAGCTAGTTCTTGGGTCTTATTGATCATAGGCTAGACCGCCAGAGCTAGTTCTTGGGTCTTATTGATCATAGGCTAGACCGCCAAAGCTAGTTCTTGGGTCTTGTTGGTTATAGACGAGACCGCCAGAGCTAGTTCTTGGGTCTTATTGATCATAGGCTAGACCGCCAGAGCTAGTTCTTGGTCTTATTGATCATAGCAGACCGCAGAGCTAGTTCTTGGGTCTTGTTGGTCATAAACAAGACCGCCAGAGCTAGGTCTTGTTGGTCATAGGCGAGACCACCAGAGCTAGATCTTGTGTCTTGTTGGTCATAAGAGAGACCACCAGCGCTAGATCTTGGGTCTTGTTGGTTACAGGTGAGACTATCAGAGCTAGATCTTGGGTCTTGTTGGCCACAGGTGAGACCACCAGAACTGCCACATGTCAGATCACCACTATAATGATGTAGTATCTAACAGTAAACAATAACCAAATGTCTGAGGTTATCCTCTCTGTGTGAAGTCGTGGTGTTCTCGGTAAAAGATAAGCAGCTGACGATATGACGGAAAACAATTACATAACAGCTTTACGAAAGCAAGAACGTTGATACATAAACACAAAGCGACGTTTCCACCAGTATGTCTTCATCACATTTAACGACACAATTTATAACTTAATATGTTAATTGATTAACTAGTATCTGACGAATGAAAGATGATGAAGCTTTAGAAAGAATAGGAAAAGAGTACCTCCCTGATGTACTAAAAGATGATAATCTGCTTCTGTGCGTAACTCAATTCCGTTCATATATTGCAAAGCACGTAAAACAAAGTACTGTAGTTTTACAAAATACAATGACAATACACAGCAGCGTTTCGACCAAAAAGCCTTTATCAAGCAAAACGATACAACAAACCTGACGAATAACTCATAAAATTATATATAGACTTTAACAAAGATATAGCATAAATAAGTTATACATAGCTTTACTGCAGTCTCCATCTATATTCATATATTGCATTACTATTTCCTTATTCTATTTCTAATCTTCGCTTACTTCATAATCTCTCCTTCCTTATAATCTAGTTAATTATATTACCACTCACTTCTTTGTTACGTTAGTTGTCATTGATAATGGCATATTGGTCGATACGTCGGTTTTGTGTTTATTTATCATATGCCTTTGCTTTCCTGGAACTGCTGTTTACCTGTTTTCGTTTCCAGAGCTAGAATGGATAAACAATCGATTACCACGACATGCATGGAATGCTAGGAGCCAGAAATCTGATCTAGACATACAAAAATAACTGACGTTTGATGAAAGAACAACACGAAGCATTCCCTGACGGGTAGAAGATTGTTCTGGATGCGGAGCAGAAATAAGGCATTGGATCGTGCGGTAGTATATGTGGATTAGATCTACACTCTAGTAAAGGGCAGAGGTTAAGTCAAATATTTCTTTTTAAATCATTAACAATTTGATTATGCGAAATATATTATGTGCGAATATTATTCGATATCATTAACTTTTCTCTTGTAATGAAAAGCAAATATGATTGATTGATTGATAAGACCATCCTCATTGCACTTCTGTGAGTAGCCATGTGTGCTTCGATCTCTTTCTTACACAGGAAAGTCTCAGCGGCAGTGTACGAACTCCGTAGCACCGGCGAGGGTCCCCAATGTAATATAGAAGATGGAAAAGATATTTTGTAGGAATTTTAGTTATAATCTTTTCTAAAGAATGTTGTCCGGGCAGCGGCTTTCTAGTCTACTCTTCTCGATTTTCAACTGCCTATGGTTCTTTTACGTTCTCAAATTGAACACGGGACTTACATTTTTTATCGTCTGTCTCCGATAAGACTAGGAACTCGATATCACCTACACTGAGATCAGGGGTCTCTAGCAAAAAAGTCTGATGGCTCTACGAGGGAGCGAAGCTGGTATCCTTGGCACGAGAGACGAGCACCTAGCCTCTACGTCACAGAAACCCCTTCAGCGGGGAAGGGGGAGGTGGATAACACGCTTCTCTAGTAACCGCGTCACGTGAAATAAAAATAACAATTTAAAACTAATTTTATTTGTCCATTCTAAACCATTTCAGAATCCTACCAAGAACGTCTATCTGAACAATTTTTCTATTAATTTCCAGCTTGCTGAGTATATCCTGAGTAAATACACCACTATCTTACACATCACTTTAACTAATGAAATAATTCACACAAGTTTGTTACAAGTTACCTTATTGTAATCTCTGTTACATTTCTCCATTGATATTTCGTCTGGAAACAAGTTTTATTTTCTCATAAATCTCATTTTCTCAGGAACTAATTTAACAAGTTATCAAGTGCCACGCCGACATAGGCTATCATGTATCGCCATAACTCTCATTCTCTCTCTCTCTCTCTCTCTCTCTCTCCCGCTTGTTTTGTTCGTAAGGACGCTTGTATTGCTAGGCTAGGCGAAGGGTGTCGTAGGAAATGAGGGTAAGTGGTTCGAATCTTGTGTTTTTATCTATTTGTTTTTTCGGAAGCTTTTAATACTTTTACACCGTTTATTTGTTGATCTCTCTTCCAGTTGGAGTTTATCAGTTCTGACACTAATTTCTAGTCGAGCAATGATGCCAGACCATATTCAACATTTTCTTACTCTTGTCTTCCATGATTCTCCTTCCTTATATCGTTGTAATAAGGACTCTTTTCGAAAATTAATATTTTAAAATGTCCCTTCACACACTCACCCTGCTAATACCCAATTGCTTCTTATATTCAATATAATACATAATGAAATTGCTATTATTGTTATGAAAAAATATTTGTAAACAATGATAACGCATGTTAATGACATTACTGCGGTTTTCAAAATTTGCTTGAACTCCTGGAAGTAATTAATATTTTTGATAAATTTTTGTAAGTGTTTCTTGGTAAAATAATAGTGAAACCTATCATTGCTTTGTTAGAAAATATTTGCTGACAAAACAAATATATTGGTAATTTTGGTATTTATTTAAAGCAGAAGAAACAAAATATTTTTCTAAATAATCTACTGAATATTGTCAACACTTTTCTTTACTGCTGACATAGTGTCAATGTGCGTGTAACATCACTGAAAACACATCTACACTTTGTAAAGTGTCGTCACTGATTGAGTATTTCTACACTGGAAACATCTAAATATGTGTTATAGTCTGTTCAACAACTCATGCCACATCCAGTGCGAATTGTAGCAAAACCATTGATTCTACAGTAGCGAAACTTTGCACCCAATCTTAGAATTATACCGACGCAAATGTCTGATGGAAGAAATTGCTATAGGAAACCTGGATTTTGTAATATAACGGTTTCCTTTGATGTTGGCAGCATATTTGGCGAGTCTGATACAGAATATTAGTTTTTACAATAAACGCACCAATATGACATTTGATGTCAAGTCTCATTGAAAGGCGTATCATCCGAGCTCATACATGGGGGCCAATGTTATATTGCAATGGTGTCATGAAATAGACAAGAAATGTAGATTTAGTTGTATTATTGTTGTTTTAAAAAAAATAATTTACATTACAGTTAAAATTAGCTGCCATGTCATAATCGCATCCCCCTTTCCCGTCCAGGCTTGGGATTGGCAATGGCGGAGCTACTTGGACACGCTCTCTTCAAATCTCTATTTCTTCGGTACAATGTGCGTGTGTTAACATATGTGTAGGGAGGGGGTATCACTACAATAAAATAGTTCTTTACTCTGATTCTTGTATACTGTGGTACAGATGACCCATATGTGCATGGGGTCAAATGTGCATTGGGACAACGCCGCGATAGGATTAGTGAGCTGGCACTAATCAAAATCCTACCCTACCTCAAGTTGGTGACCCTGGTAACAGACACATTGGTTCTTGTCTGGCTAAGTGGGTAGGGATCGATGGAGAGCTACTTTGGCGTGGGCAGGGATGCAGACGTAGTTACGTTGGATGAGATCCGCCTGCAACACAGACGAGCGGAATATCAGAGTGACTATTAATGCACGTCTCTTCCGGCTGATAGGAAAAGCTGTACGGATAACCATAAAGGGATGAGAGGTGCATCCAGAGAAGAGACCTGGGCCCACGTGGAGCAAATCTTGGGCCCGAGATGAGTTGCATGTGGGTCCACATAGGGTGAAACTCGGAGCCCTGAGGTGGGGCACGAGTTGAGCCCAGTGGTCTAGAGGCTGGTAAATGTGAGCAAGGTGAGAACTGATGGAAATGTTGGGCCAAGCACCAGGACAGAGCGAGCACGCATGCCGACGATGCACAGGTGAGCCCACCGGTGGGTAGACGTGCATGGCGCTGATGGTGAGGGAGCGTGGCAGATGTAATGGTGAGCGGACCAACAAAAGGTGCAGAAAAACTGGAAAGCCCAGCAGAGGCTTGAATGCAGTGGCGTTTCCGCTCGCAGCGTACTACTACTGCCTTGTAGTTAGATTGGGGACAATCAAAAGCTAGTGGAGCAAACCGTACACAAAACTGGACGGAAGGAAAACCAAGTAGTCCACAAAAGACCGGCAATCTGGGCAGATGACGTTCAACAGACCGAGAGGGTAGATCGTCTAAGGATCGCCACCTTAAAAAAAAATAGCAGCCTGCTGCCTTGCAGTTTGGCTGGGGACAGTCAAAGGTTGACGGAGAGCGAACCCAGTAAACGCTGGTTGAAATCGGACACGTCGCCGCAGGACATGCACAAGAGCTTCAAATAGTACCGAAGATTGTGACGTAAAACAAACGTTCTTGGCAAAGGCTGTTTATATATCACAATAAGAATGATAAAAATGGTAGAAAAAGAACGATCAGAGAGAGAGAGAGTGAGATTGCCTTTTGCGGAAATGCGCGTATAGTATTAATGACACTTTTTGCATTGTAACTTCAAACTCATTAGAAATGTGATATCAATGTTTGTTTTGAGAAGTTAACAATATGACCTAATAGCCTCACACTAATTTTGGTATACGCCTTTAACTAAAAGTTTGTGTCACACTTATGACGTTATTTAATTACTATGTTCAAGCCCGAGTTGATTTGGTGCGCAGAAAATGCAAGAATTGTTCAAAAAACCACGGATTTCGTTCTAAATGTTGCTAATTTTGTCGTCAATGTATTAAATGTCTGTAAACATTAGTTTTCTCTAACCATGCCAATGGACGCGTTAAATATATAGCACAAAGAAGGAAACTTTTAGATGGTATGACTGTTTGAATGGCAAAAATATTTTGTAGCGTCGGGAACATGTGTAGTTTACATGCAAGTTTTCAAGTTATTTCATCAAATGGTTACAAAGATACACATTTTTATCTGTGGGCATGACAAATTGAACGGACTATAAAAGTAAATCACAATTGCCATGGCACTGAAAGATATTTCCAATGTTCTCATTTCAAAGAGAGTTGAATAAAATGTCAGACGTAGTGTCTGTAACATCAACCTCAATGATGAAAAACGAGTCCGTGACATGAGAATGTGTAGGAACTGTTGTGGACGGGAGTGATCTTCTTCTTTTTTGCGTTCGTTCTTTACGACCAACTTTAATCACTCTTTGTGATGTTTGATCTTTGCCAAGAACGTGTATACTTGCACATTGGTTTGGTAGACTCCTAAACGCATAGACTTCTACACGTTTAGGACATTGCATCCGATTTCAGCCAAACCTCCTTAGTCGTCTCTTACGACATGCGTGCAGGTAACAGTGGTTCTATTCTTTACACCCCAAATTTGGGCCCCGGTAACCACTCGGGCGACGACGGGAGTGATGATTTGGAAGTGGATAGACTAACGAAGGACCTAATGTGTCCTTATAATCCCGACATCTCCTTATTATGCTTTGGAATCATTGACACACTCATTCGGACTCTAAGTGAATAAATACTATCGTTTAACATGCTATTCAAGATGTGTGCTCTTTCTTATGTAATTACTTTCTGCAAATATATATAGAAGTATCTAGTCCATTTTGTAGCGACCCTTTAGAAAGCCTTTCAGACATCTTGAACCTCTACCTCCGGCATTTCCGCCCCTGTTGAGAAACACTGAATGTCTTCAAATACGTCTTACTAGCTCCATACAATATTTGATAGATAATATCATCTTAACTTTACTGTTTCAGAGAAAGTCATGTAAACCTTACACAATGCTCTCAGGATTAAAAACGTTCAGGACGCGAAATAAAATATCATTGACGACCTGAGAATGTCTGCTGCTGACGCCAGCCAACTTGCACAGAACAGAGAGTTTTTCAGGACTGCTGTCAATGGAGCTAAGTTCCGGAAGGGACAAGCTACTTGATGATGATGATAGAAATATTCTACCTTACAGTGGTTCTAAAACTATCAATATGTTTGTACACTACAGTTTAGCAGTAAGATTATTCTCAGAGAAAACTACACTAACAGTCATAATTGCACAATATACATTAGCACACCAGTGTTCTCTTTTCGAACATGCACATATCAAATACAAGGCACAAACACACACAAGCAAGCAAACGCAAAACCAATGACGCACTTCTCACCTTAAACAACAGCTACCACTGACAACAAACTAAAGCAAACCCGGTTAAATCAAGATAATATTTAGTAATAAAATAAAGCATGAACTATTTGGAGAGTGACTACAAATATTGTCCAACCTTCAGGCAACATCGCATAAACTGTCTGGCGATATCAATGCATTTATATAAATATAGATATATAAATTCTTCTCAAGAACACTTATAATACATGCACATTCATAAACGCTCAACAATTTACACAGGACCTAGATGGAAGAGACAATATATGTGAAACTATACGTGAATCAATGAAAATGAGCATGGAAACGAATATACAAGTATGTAGCGGAATATAATTGATTACGAAATTAAGCTTTCTACAAAATTGAAAGATGAAAAAGTGTGTTTATTTATATCATAGGTTCCCAAAGTGGGTGGTACCGCCCCCAGTGGGCACTGTAGCCTTCCATTGGGGCGATAGTGGGTTCAGACGTATTTGGGGGCGTTCAATTGATCTAGGGGTCGGCAGCTCCTTATGGAAGAAATGAATAATATATATTTGACATAAACTATTTTCATGATTTTGCTGATTGAATAACTGTATTAAGATAATCATATATTGACCACTACTTTTTCAATACTTTAAGAGCATAGGCAGTACTGTATCATTAATTGTATTTACGTTGAAAATATCAAATGGATTGAAGCGGAAAACTGTTATAAACGTGGGGAGAAATTGTTTTGCAAAGTGATCGATTGTCCGAAACAGTTTGGGAACCTATGATTTATATCGTCACGAGAGAATGTTATTGACAAAGTAGTCATTTTATTTTTTTTATTTAATTCTTACAGTAGCTTCAGTAATAGTACTGCTCAATAAATGCATGTTACAATTTTGTGATAAATGTTTCTAATTATCGAGCACAGACGTATTGAAGCAGTTTCTATGGCGATGTTTTCAGTTCTTCTAAAGGATTTGGGTTCGAATCTGCACTGAGTCTCATGTGCAAGGTTTTCATGAGTACCATAGGATTGTTGTTGGAGCTACAGTGTTAGTGCTTTGTGCAACACTCTCGATATTTGTGTGTCAACCACATAGTAAGAATCAGCCATATCATACTGACAATAACACCTCTAGAGTCAGGGGGTGACTAAGACTGAGAAACATGCTAAGATGACAATGCTAAGATGATTAGTAAAGATTAAGAAACACACTGATGATTAATTCTAAGATTAGTACAGATTAGAAACACTAAGATGGCAATTCTAAGATTAGTAAAGATTAGAAACATGTTAGATGTTAATTCTAAGATTAGTAAAGATTAAGAAACACACTATGATGTTAATTCTAAGATTAGTACAGATTAGAAACATACCAATACGGTAATGCTAGTGTTAGCAAACATTGTGAGAAACAAATGATTGAGTCTGGAAGTATGTGCGTGAAAAGGATGGACAGCATGATCACATCCCAAGAAAATGACTTGGCTTTCACACCTGGACATGCTGGAGTGCAGAGCCACAAAAGTGCTGACTTTCTTGCAAACAATGTCCCGACTCAAGCGAGCTGAATTATGGACAGAGCCGATGTCATGAATGCGGTACGCTCGCATTTATGTGATATGGGCGAGTCTCAGACACTGGGAAGAATGCGAAAATTAGAAGTTAAGTTTGGACATGCCAGACAGTGTCGTCTTCGTGGTATAGAGGGAAGGTATACTAATCAACATCTCATGGGTACGGTGAGCAAATGGAAGTTAGGATCTTAGCTGCAGCGAAGGACAGAGCATGAATGGAAATGAGCAATGTGCCATGACATCGATCGCATAACATAACATTGTGAGAAACATAACAAGATGGTATTGCTAAGATTAGCACAAACTGAGAAGCATATTAAGATGACAAGCTAATTTTAGCAAAGATTAAGAAAACAATAAGATGACAACGTAATTTTAGAAAGATTAAGAAACAAAATTAAGATGACAACGATAATTTTAGCAAGATTAAGAAACGCATTAAGAGACAAGCTAATTTGAAAGATTAAGAAAACACAATAAGATGACAACGCTAATTTTAGCAAAGATTAAGAAACACAATAAGATGACAGCGCTAATTTTAGCAAAGATTAAGAAACTCATTAAGATCACAACGCTAATTTTAGCAAAGATTAAGTACCATTTTAAGATTTCAATGTAAAATCAAACAATAAGTTTCTAACTGCCCTAAATTGAAACTCTGTCCTCATTTTGGTATATATCTTTATTTTAGGGCCGTAATGGGCGTTTTGTTTGATTCTACATGTTGTGTGCGTTGTGAGAAGTGAAATTCTTCACTTCTGTTGCATCATTTTCTTTATAAAGGCATTTTGTTCGAAATGTTGCTGTGTATTATTATTGTATTTTGTAAAACTACAGTATTTTGTTTTAATGCGTATCGTTAATGCTAAGATTAGCAAAGTCATATTTCATTTCAATTTTCTCCATTCATTATGATACTCTACATCATTCTCTCATGAAATACTTTCAGACTTTTGAAAACAAATGCAAAATGTGTCCTTCTTTATGGTTCTATGCCATGACATGCTGCCAGTAGTTTTACATCCAGAGTGCAGACATTCTCAAACAGATTTCTCCTAGCTATACTTTGTATTAGATGGAGAGAAGGAATAATAAATAAAGACATGTGAACTACAACAAAATTGAAATCAATTTAATAAAATAAAATCTAAAGGTTAAAGGAAGAAAGTTAAGATTTACATCAGAGTTCTTTTTTTATTTTGTTCAATGTATATTCTTTGCGATTGGACACTTTCAACGGATCTCAAATTTTGTAACAAAAATATCAATAAAAATATTCTGTCCCACTAATTGGATAGATATTTTAGCCAGACTTAGTGACGTCAGTAGGAAACAATCTCATAAAGGAAACCTAACATGCATTTGTCTAGAGAAGCATTGTCCAACGTTGTGTCTATGAACTTCATGACACCCGCGTCATATATTAATGATTCCATATTTTTTACTTTGTCTGCTTTATCAGATTGTTTTAAACTTTTTATCAAGTTTTGTTCCGTATGACCAGAGCCGGGGTATATTTTTCAATATGATGCAAGTCTTCGAAATGCCGTCCTGTAAATGTTTTTTCTTAAAATAATCTTCAATTGTGATTTTAATTTTGCTCTTATGCACCTCGGTTAGTGCCATCTGATCGGCTGCCTCTCTGTATCATAGCACGACACGGCCCTGCGCATGACTTCCATGAACATGATCTTCAAGTTTTTGCAATCTAGATTTATTTTGTACCCATTCTATTGTTCCCTTTAACCCTACCATTATTTCACAAGAGAAAAAGTCGGTATATCAATTATATTAAAATTACTATTGTTATTGATATTAGTAGTAGTGTTGAATGGCACACTACTGAGAGTATGTCTAGAAAATCACAACAGCGTTAAAGCGGATTGATTCGCAAACCTGTAAAGATATGCATTAACTTTTAATAGTGTAGGGATGATGATGATGATGATGATGATGATGCTCGTCCATCACGTGTGATGACCACATTTGGCATGCTGCCTAAATAATATGTAACGTGTTGATTATTATAAATTATCTGTTCATAATTACTACTTTAACTGACACTGATTAGTTTGAAAGTTGAATATTTAATATGCAACACATAGAGCAAGGCCTTATGTTGAGAAAGAACCAGCAGTGTAGAAAATCCTGAAAGAAGAAGCCTCTTTGAACATGGAAAGATACTCAAAGTTGGAGACTTCAAAAGCCTGAATGACCCATCTAGAGAAAACAGTTCTCCAGCAAGGAGAACAACTCAAAGCTGAGCAGCCACCTGTGGCCATGTTACGCAAAAAGTCATGCTCATAAGTCAGGCAAGGGAAGAGTCAGAAGTGATATGCTATTCAAGAAGTGAACTGTATGGAGGTGACATCACACTGACTGAGCGAGAGAGCACTGAAAAGCTCAATCGAAAGCCTGACAGATGGAGTATCAACGCATGTAACATAGATCAGTCTTTACTCAGTTTTAACAATAGTGAGACAGGAGAGTCCCAGACATCTGGAAATGCCACATCCACCAATTTTCAAAGTGGAAAGACAAAGGATCGCAGAGCTACAGACCATAGTTTGCGTTGCACTGCAAAACTGCTGGAGAAGTGATAACCACTAGACTCCAGTGGTTTTTGAATCTCATCTTAAACTCCAGTCCCTGAACAGGTCATAATGCAATAAATGGGGTCTAGAAATAAACGAGCAAAACTATAGAACCTCATGTCAACAGGAAGAACGCCAGACTGAATTAACGATGTATCGTTCGTCCATACTCAACCTTTGGGAGTTAACGACAGTCGTCTGACATAACATCACTAATGAAACAAACAGAAAGGCTAATGAGAACAAAGTGTGATGCGAAGCTGGCTGAACTACCTGGGCTGATATTCGAATCCTGAGTCAGGTGTACACTGTGCAGTTAGACGACCTATATGCATCATCGACATGGATATCAGCAGCCCATTCAAACAAATCGATACTGGAAAAAACACAAACAGGTGTCGGGTACTATTTTGGGAGCATGAAATCTACACCAATTGTAGAAATGGAAAAGGCAGCCAACATCCAGCCCTTGGAGACAGAAGAAGGGAAAGTGATTCTACGACTGAAAGGATCAAGAATGCTCACCATCCACTGCATGAAAAAATGGCGTAGACAGAACAGCTAAGCCACAAGTCTAACCACGACGCCGCGTGCTCAGCGTGTTCGTAGCGTTGACTACGTGATAGTCTCTTAGTGGTTCAACTGGGACTGGCAGAAAAGCTAGGTTCCAGATTTACGGTGTTCGTGCACCGCACCGGTTACGATGTCCATGGCCTACCAAAGCGAAAAGCTCAAGCTTCTGATCGGAAAAAAACCAAAAGCAAAGAAATAGAAAGTCATACTGGAACACTAATCATAATTCATACCTGAAGAATGCTTGATCACTGGAACCAGATCAGTAGCACTAAACTTCAACCTCCATCCAAATTATTAACAAAATCGAGCTAATCGTGAAAGCAATACTGGAACATCCCCAGTTACATGTTCCAGCAGAAGACCGCTGAAAAATTACACAGATGGATCGGCAATGGAGCAACATGAATGGTGGAGCAGAGGTACATTAGGCACCCAGACTACACTGTGTCTCTAGCCTCGAAGAATATGTTCAACTACAACAGAACTCTAGCCCTTCTGATGCAGTCACAGCAGAGAATAAGCTGCACCCTGCAGCAGATGGTATTCACAGACTCACTGTCACGATCGCCTAGGCTAACCATGACAGCAAGTACACTACAAAGAGAACTCAGCTTTCTGAAAAGCAAATTCACTGCAGTGATTCCATTCACGTGGCATTGCAGGCATAGAGTGCTGATGCTTAGCTAAGAGGGCAAAGAGCAATTACCAACCTTGTCTTTCAAGAGGTCAAAACCCTCATACAGAGAATCTGCAGTGACTGGAAGACAAACACTGATAGTGCTTATGGAAAAGACTCTCAAAGACCTAAGCAGAACAGACCAGGTCATTATATTTCGACTACGCACTGACACTGCAGACTCAGAAACATATACAGACTAGGAATAAGTCAAACAGCTCTCTGCCAGTGTCAGCAGGCGAACAGACACCAGAGCATATCCTGCAAGACTGTCCTCTTGTGCAGCTGAGAAGCACATGTGGCCAACCCATGACCTGAAAACTGCTTTGAAACCTGACAGACCTGAAGCTGTCTGCCCAGTTGTGTCCACAGTAAATTAAGCGATGACAGAGATCCTAAGATGAAGAAGAATAAGAAGAATATTTAATACTAAAATATCATATACAGTCTGAAATTGAGCGTCTTTCCTTTATTATACTTCAAGCATTTCCAACGCACTATTTTTTAGAGTCAGTAGAAATTGGGTTTATTTTAAAAGTCTCTTATTATAATGACTCTGACTCTCTCTCTCTCTCTCTCTCTCTCTCTCTCTCTCTCTCTCTCGACTGGCTGTTTAGCACAGACAAATATGTGATTTTCCTTCATCCAATAGTGAAATTCGTATGCAGCTAAGCCAGTGTATAGAAAAACGGTGTTATTGTGCTAAATATTAGTCGGGTGCGTAAATACCGAATAATATATAAAATTAATAGATATAATTAACTAACCATTATAGAACAATTTACGGTAATCGCCCGTTAAATCAATATACATATGTGTACCACAATGTACGTTGTAGTAAAGGTAATAACTTCCCGGAATAGACAAATAATAGTAAGTACTAAAATATAACCTAACACAAAAACCTGATTTTTCCGAAAATGTTTTTATGACAAACAATAATGCTCACGAGACGTCAATGGAATATGATTACCTTGCGGTTTTTACTATAGTTTTCATGACAGTTTGGTCATCCCCATCAACGTTTTAGTACAATTTGCAATATATATTTTCATGGTCGCTTCTGATGTATTATAGGTTATATACGATAGCTTTGGCTTAACTTTCAACACTGTTAGTTTCGTTTTTAGTATTGTTTTAGCATGTTTATCTACCTGTTTTGTTTCATCAGTATTGTGTCCGGTGACCTGTCAAAATGTCACTATTTTATTGTTATTTTATCAAAAACAACCATTTCCTCGATTAATTTCTTCGTAATAATTGTGTCTTTATTCACGTATACTTTGATTATCTCTACATTGTTTGTTCTCTAGAGCGACTACAAGTCTGTTTACTATGTCTATTCCGTCTGAATCGCGTGCCAATTCCAATGATATTTGTGTTGCGAAATCTCCCGAGATCGTTAGAAACTGTCCGAGACGGAAAGATCCACCATAAATTTTAATTGCTCTGAACTGCAGCCGACTCGAGAGAGAGAGACTGTAGAGAGATATTTGTACTGAGTTTCACACTCCTGCCATGGAATTTCCGTACAAGGATTATAGATTCGTCTGAAAGGTCATTAGGTTCAAATTGAAATCTTACCAATCTATCTGTAATTTCAGAAATCATTGTCTCAAGAGAAGGGCTGTTTCATTAAAATGGATGAAACGGATCACTGGAAACCACTACTGTCTGACCTGTACCTATGGTTTAAAAATTACTTTATAACTTCCAAAAGCTTCTTTGTATCTGTCTCGCTTGACATTTCTATATTATGGTAATTTTACGTAGTTTTACTAGTTTACTTCTTCTTCTAACGTTCCATATCGACTACTTGTTAAACCACTCTTTGTGATTTGTATGTGATCTGAGCATAGAGCGATTGTACGTTGTGCCAGTTAGGCGCCTACAAGGAAGCCAGCACATCCGATTTCTGTGATGTTTATTTATTTACTAGAATAGCCTTCCTAGGCCCCTACGTTAGTCGCCCCTTACGACATGCTTTGTAGGTCACAGTTAAACTATTATTTGCTCCCCCTGCAAGCCCCGGCTAACATAAGAGTGATTCGTTTTTATCAACCAAGTCAACCACTGGTTGCGATCAGTGGGGTTTTCGTCGAGAACGTGAGTACGTTGCAACCCATTTTGGCCTCTACATCATGTAGGACATGGACATCTGAATCTCGACCAAAGTATATTCCTATTGACAACTGTTATAAGAAGAGAAGATGGAGATATATTGGGCACACCTTGAGGAGAAATTATCAAAGAATATCAAAGCAGGCAATGAAGTGGGATGCAAAGGGTCCAAGAAAGAGAGTCGACCTAAGACCTGAAGACTTCTGAGAAGGCAGAATATCGGTCTAGTTCCATGGAGGAGATTGAGCAGTTGCCAGATAAGCGTATGAGAATTCTAGGCCTATGTACTTACGGTAGAGAGGATTATATATTCATTATCAAGATACATTTCAAATGATAGTAATAACGGCAGTTACATTTATGTAGCAATTTTGATCGCACAGGAAATATTAAAAAAGAAATCATGATACGCATTGGCAAAGCAACATCAGCTTTTAATGTCTGGTCAACCACTGGTAACAAATGTTATAAGAAGGAAAGATTGAGATATGTCAGACACACCTTGAGAAGAAGTGATCAACGAATATCAGACGACCTAGGTGGAGAAGACGACCTAAGGAGACCCTGAAGCTAACTTTGCTGAGAGAGGCAAGAAATATCGGTCTCAGCTCCATGAAGGAGATTGAGCGATTTGTCCAGGATAGAACGGTATGGAGAAATTGCTTGCAGGCCCAATGTAACGTATAACGAACGGTACGAAGATATTATTATTATACAAATTTGAACAGACGGGTAACTGTAACATGTTATAAACAGAAACGCTCCAATTTAAGGTACCGCATATAGTATTATACTGTTGCATAGCCCCCTGTGAGTGCGGTTCAATTACGCGGGCTGACAGAAAAGCCACAGGTTCTCCAGATTTAAGATATTTGTGGTACCGACCCGAAGGAATACGATGTCCACTGTACCGAGCCGAAGAGCTGAAAGTTCAAGTGCTTCTGGATCGAAAAAAAAAATACTGTTGTATGATATCAGATCTGATTGCTCATACGAAGGACTCAAAGAGGACACATGTCAAGTAACTGGTCTCACAACCAACAGCATGTCTGGAACTAGTATTGATAGAGTGTACTACACAGATGAATACGAAGACGTCAGAGACATATGAAGAACTGTCAACAACAGCATGTCTGGAACTATGATTGACACAGATAAATACAAGCAATGGTTTCTACACGTTTCGCACAGAAATGAAAACCTCATACCTGTCTTAAAGCACAAATAACGTACAAACTACAAAGCATACAAAGCATACAAAGCATACAAAGCATACAAAGCATACAAAGCATACAACTCAAAACATACAAAGCATACAAAGCATAACCAAAGCATCAAAGTACACAAAGCATACACACAAGTAAACACAAAGCTAAAGCATACAAAGCATAAACATCAAAGCATACAAGCATACAAAGCATCAAGCATACAAAGCATACAAAGCATACAAAGCATACAAAGCATACAAAGCATACAAAGCATACAAAACATACAAAGCATACAAAGCATACAAAGCATACAAAGCATACAAAGCATACAACAGCATACAAAGCATACAAAGCTATAGCATACAGCATACAAGCACAAAGCTAAAACATACAAAGCATATAACATACAAGCATACAAGCATCAAAGCATACAAAGCTACAAAGCGATACAAAGCATACAAAGCATACAAAGCATACAAAGGCTACAAAGACAGCTACAAAGCATACAAAGCATACAAAGCATACAAAGCATACAAAGCATACAAAGCATACAAAGCTATATAATACCATCAACATATACTAATAAAACAAAGCAAAACTGCGCTCTTGCCACATGACAAGTTTAAAATTGAACAATCATTCCTGTTGTGAATGTAAGTGCGTGCGCGTGATGTGCATTTGTTTCTAACTTTCAAATATTGTTACACTTAAAATGTTTTTTTTTTAAAGTTAATTTTTTGAAGCACGATAAGATAATATCACATATATTTTTGGTAGCATTAGCAATGTAGATTATATTAGATCTCATGATGATGATGATGATGATTGTCTTCATATTAAAAGATAACAAAAATGGAAGAAAAAATAGGTAATAGATATTGATGTTAATTAACATAGCAGTTAATTTACTAAAGTAAAGCTAACTGTAAAAACAGGAAAGAATAAAAGTTAGCAATAAATAACAATAGTCTGGCTATTGAACGCTAAAGCTACAATCTTATCATTGAATGCCCTCCTGCCTCCCCCTCTCTCCTACCCGCCCCTCCTCTAACAACCCCTCCCCACCACCCACTTCCACTATATTGCTGTAATCATAATTCAATCAGGACAATCATCGCAATCATTCTATCAAATCTGGTCTCGATGTGAATAGTTCACAAACATGACGCGACTTTACATCAAACTGTTCATCTTAGAGAGATGACTGCAGAAGACAACTTCAATTCATTAACATCTCATTATCAAAGATACCGAATCAATTTCTTTTTTGTTTTCGGAAACAAATAAATTATATATAGCTCTTAGCATTTTTTTATAATTATTTGGTCTTGCATGGTACGGAAAACACTTGACGTAATTTCGAACTGACCTGATTAGGGAAAAACTACCCTTGTAAATAAAAAGCGTGTCAAGAAATCGGATGTGCTGGCCTATGCACCCATAGACGCATAACTTGACACAACGCATAATCGGTCTTAGGCTCAGATCACATACAAACCACAAAGAGTGGTTTAATAAGGGGTCGATATAGATCGTTCGCAGAAGAAGAACTGACCTGATCAAACATTCAAACTAATAGGATATAGTCTATTTGTAGAGTTTATAGAGGTTTCTAAAACATACGTTGCGTGAAAAACACTCATAATGGACATAAGTGAGCTTGGCAACAGTATAGTGGTTACTTGGAAGTGACCTTATTTTGTACAAGGTAGGTTGATTACACGTCTTTGATGAAGCCCTTGACGAACTTGGTCTTAGTCGCGTAGATTATCAAGATTAGGTAATTAAATTTGACAAGGAATAGTGTCCAAATATTTCAACTGAAGAGGCCAAATAATCTATAAATTAGGTTTCTTTTTTTATCTGATGCTGTTGTCGAAGATAAGGAATATTTTTTATTTACTTTTTTTTTGATTCATAAAGCATTAGTTCTCGAGCTCTTCAGCTCGAGTTGCCATGGACATCGAACCCTTCGGGTTCGAATGACAAGAACCGTGAATCTGTAAGTGCAGTATTTGATCTTCCCAGTTTCCGCATGGAAATTGAACCTTGCACAAATACAGGATGGACTTGGTACTAGACAAGGTCAACGCGTTTACGAAGATGGGAGATCGCTGGTCATATGGAATTGTAAAGAACCATTGTAGCTCGGTGATTTTTGTTGGATATAAACATAAATGTTCATTAGTTCACATCCCGAAGCGGTGAACTTTCCAGTCTAGCTTAAAACTGGTAACAGACTTCCTGAGTTGATGGAACTTACAATTTGTATTCTGAGTTACTATGAAAGCCCTCTGGAGTTGAAATGTACTAAGAACCTATAGCAGAACTCCGAGTGCAATATTTGATTCTTGCCAGTTTTCCGAAGATATAAAAGAAAGTAAAGTGTCGAATGAGCCTATGCTTCGTAAGATACAGGACTGGAGGCTGTGGTATGACTAGAGAACATAGAGATCTCAGAGCTTTATGAAGATGGGTAGATCAATTGTCCTGGTCACACTGGAGATTCGTAGAAGTAAACAAGCTGGTGGGCTGGAATGGCGAGCACATGTGAAGAGAACTAAGTATGGGGCTAGAAGATATTTGTGTTCTTTTTCCTTTGTCTCCCCGCCATTACCGAGTTGTTGCCCAGTGTCATGTTTTTTCTATTTTTATCTTGCCCTACTCTCTAGTAGTTTGGGTGATACTTATTTTTGCTTTTTACTCTAGTAGTTTGGGTGATACTTATTTTTGCTTTTTACTCTAGTAGTTTGGGTGATACTTATTTTTGCTTTTTACTCTAGTAGTTTGGGTGATACTTATTTTTGCTTTTTACTCTAGTAGTTTGGGTGATACTTATTTTGCTTTTACTCTAGTAGTTTGGGTGATACTTAACTAGTAGTGGGCTGAATGTTTGCTACCATGTGAGGTGAACTTAATTTGCTGGCTAGAGTGGATATTTGTTTTTCTTTTTACCTAGAGTTGTGTATGTATTTTTTTTTCTTATTTTATACTTATTTGCTTTACTCTAGTAGTTTGGGTGATACTTATTTTTGCTTTTTGACATGATTCTGCTATGCAATCTATCCATCTTTTTTGTGGTCTTCCTCTTGTCGTCTTTCCTGATGTTCTCTTGTAGAAGACTGTTTACAGTAGTGTTTATTTTCATTCTTATAAAGCGGCCGAGCCAAATCATTCTTTTTCTCAATAAATGAAATGAAAATCGTAAAATCTTTATTTTCAGGACGTCCCCCAACAACTGTCACGTGTGATTTTCTAGGCACTACTTATACGTTCAGTAGTTTGATATTGCTTTCGGAACGGTGAGGTCTGTTTTTACCGCTCGTAAAATCCACGGGAACAAACTTATTTCCAAACTTCAAGCCACGGGATTTGAACAAGGAACTATTGGGTTGTGATCGAGTTCACTACCGTTAAGTCACAGACGCCCACTATATAATTACTGAGATCAATAAATGATCTCCTACTGAAGAAGGACACAAACAGAGGAATCAGAGGTGATGAGAATGAAAAGTTTGGAGTCAAACGTGGACGAACTGAAGTCAAGCGTGAAAGAACAATTCAGACACAGAGTAACAAGTGAGCTGACGTCAACAATCCTTCAATACCTTCAGAGAGAGACTGAACACCTATCGGAGATCGGAGTGTAATGTCTTCGGTTGTTAAGAAACTATAAAATGGGAGATCCAGATATCTGTTAAAATGGCATGACTATATGAAAACAGATAACAGAAACAACGCAGACAGATGCTAAATTGGTCTGACAACCGAATTAACTGTGAGATTTATATAACAAATGTATGATGAAGAAAGAGGGCATTGAGAAAAGAAATTTCATTATTGACATAGCAAAAATGCAATCATAAGTTTTCAAGAATGTCATCAGAAAAGAAAGACTAGAATTTCTATATTGTCTCTATTGTTTATCTTCAGATGGAATTGGTTGTCCACTCCTTGTTGGTAAGCGTTGGGATGGGATACTTAATTTGTTTTCCAGTGCCAGATAAGTCATCCTTATTTTGTTATATCCGTGTTTATTTAGTGTGGTTACTAGAATGCATTCTGTTAACCCGCAAAGTAAATGGTTAAGCCCTTGCCTTGCGAGTCGAAGGTCATGGGTTCGAATACGGACTGCGTCGTTCTATTACGAGTGCATTTTCGATAGACCTCTAGAATTTTTGATGGAGCTAAGATTGGGCTTTGTGCAATGCTCTTGTCAGGTGGCGCCTTTAAATCGGAGAGGATCAAGCCATATGGATAGAACTAGCAAAAGTAATTGGATTAAACAAAGAGTAAATTGGGTGCAAGACAAAGAATGACAGAGATATAAAATTATAGACAAACTTTTACAGCTTTCCAAGCCTTTACGGTACATTACTGTAGATATCGCTCACCCACATACATTACTGTAGATATCGCTCACCCACATACATTACTGTAGATATCGTCCACCCACATACATTACTGTAGATATCCTCACCCACATTCATTACTATAGATATCGTCCACCCACATCATTACTGTAGATATCGCTCATCCATTACATTACTGTAGATATCGTCCACCCACATTCTTACTGTAGATTCCTCATCCACATTCATTACTGTAATTGCTCACAATACATTACTGTAGATAACGTCCACCCACATACATTACTGTAGATATCGCTCACCCACATACATTACTGTAGATATCGTCCACCCACATTCATTACTGTAGATATCACTCACCCACATTCATTACTGTAGATATCGTCCACCCACATACATTACTGCAGATATCGCTCACCCACATACATTACTGTAGATATCGTCCAGCCACATTCATTACTGTAGATATCGCTCACCCACATACATTACTGTAGATATCGTCCACCCACATTCATTACTGTAGATATCGTCCACCCACATTCATTACTGTAGATATCGCCCATCCATATACATTACTGTAGATATCGCTCACCCACATTCATTACTGTAGATATCGTCCACCCACATTCATTACTATAGATATCGTCCACCCACATTCATTACTGTAGATATCGCCCATCCATATACATTACTGTAGATATCGCCCATCCATATACATTGCTGTAGATATCGTCCAGCCACATTCATTACTGTAGATATCGCTCACCCACATACATTACTGTAGATATCGTCCACCCCCATTCATTACTATAGATATCGCCCATCCATATACATTACTGTAGATATCGCCCATCCACATACATTACTGTAGATATCGTCCACCCCCATTCATTACTATAGATATCGCCCATCCATATACATTGCTGTAGATATCGCCCATCCATATACATTACTGTAGATATCGTCCACCCACATACATTACTGTAGATATCGCTCACCCACATACATTACTGTAGATATCGCCCATCCATATACATTACTGTAGATATCGCCCATCCACATACATTACTGTAGATATCGCCCATCCACATACATTACTGTAGATATCGCTCACCCACAAACATTACTGTAGATATCGCCCATCCACATACATTACTGTAGATATCGCCCATCCATATACATTACTGTAGATATCGTCCATCCACATTCATTACTGTTCTTGACCTTCTCTTCCCAATTGTTGATTCACAGTAATTCTAGATTTATTTCAATATTATCACTACATCGTTTTCGTGGTCTGCCTGACTGTCTCTTCTTCATCAGTTTTTTTGTGTGTAGTACTTTACCTGCATCTTTTTATAAATTCGGCAGCATTGCCGTCAAATCCAGTTGCATTATTATTTTTAAACTCAATTAATCAAGTGCCATGCCTGCTGGTGTAGGCGATCATGTTTCTCCGCAACTCTCTTTGCTTGGTGCATGTAATCAGTTTTAAACTATGTTATGCTATACATTACTACTTCATAATCAGTCACTTCTACATTTGGCCCACATTATCTCTTCTATGGTGGCGTCTGTGGCTTAGGGGAAAGGGACTCAGTCTATTAACCCCAACGTTCTGAGTTTGCATCACGCTGCGGACAGTTTGTTGAAATTGTTTGCGTGTTTTACAGAAGGACGATTGGCGCATTGTTTGAAAGCAATGTCAAACTATGAACGTAATAATGTGAAATCTACAACAAGCGTTAAAAGCTTTGGGAGTTGATTGCAAAGTCCTGCTAAAGGATTCAATTAATTAATTTGTTTTAATCTCTTCTTTTGAGAATGTGTTCATTGCATTTTCATAATTGAGTACCTCAGTAAAATATTCTTTCCATCTATGACATTTCTTCATTAGTTATCATGTTTCCACTGTTATCTTGTTTATGATATATATTATATATCTTGTTGTTGATCACTCGTATGTAATTTTACAAGTTCTTTATGAAACATGCAAGTTTCATTATTTTGGTAGTTTGTTTGCATTTTCTTGACATTGTTAGTCATGTATTCTCGATTTTTGTGTCTGTTTTTGCAGCTTCTTTACATTCTACTCCAGTGGCGGCTCGTGCTCATTTTTGGTGGTGGGACCAGACAATACATTTTCGGAAAAATCATGGTTTTAGTTTAGGTTATATTTTAATTTATAAAATAATAAATACACGTTACACATTATTTTGATGGGGCCCGGCCCCACTGGCCCTTAATGACGAGCCGTCACTGTTCTACTCTCTGTTTTGTTCATATGTTTTGCCGTTCCTGTCATTCAGCCAAAATTATCTTACTTTTTTTTTCTTCAAAACTGTTTTCTTGCATCTTTCATTGAACGATTTATTGTTGGTTTAGATTATAGTACATCCACTACATTCTGCTCCAGTAGTTATGATTGAAAGTTAATTGCATATCCTTTACATGACTTTGCAATCAACCTCAGCTTTTTAACACTGTTTGTGTTTTTTCTAGGCATTATTAGCGTTCAGTAGTTTGCCATTGCTTTCTGAACGAGGTGTAATCGTCCTTCATAAAACCACGGAAACAATTTGCACCAAATTGTCCGCAGCGTGATTCAAACTCAGAACGTCAGGGTTAATAGACCGAGTCACTATTCCCTGACCACAAGAAGCCACAAATATGTTACAATCTTTATATTTGTCCTTATTTGATCAACTTTTTTCTGATATCCTTTTTTAAGTCTCAATTTTCTTGTTATTTCTTTGACCTTTTCCTTAATCTCTTTTGTTTTTTCTTCTTCTTTGCATTCGTTCTTTACAACCAAATTTTAATCACTCTTTGTGATATGTTTGATCTTTACTCACAACTGTTAGTACGTTGCACATTGATTTGTGCCTTAAGCATAATTCTATCTTCTAGGACATGTGCATCCGATTTCAGCCAAACTATTGTTTGTAAACGTTCTCTCTTCTACGTTTGATATGCCATTTGTGTCTTATTGTTTGTCAGTCGTGACAAGACTGACAGATTGTTAAAGAGACTTGTCACTTATGTAAAAATACAAGATAGAGACGGCGATGAAGACTTATAATAGAAACCAGAGACAGAAGGTAGAGACGAAGTTCAATTCCACATCATCAAAGTACAATAACAGAGAACTGGATATGATTCAAGTTGAGCAAGTAAAAGAGCCATTGACAGTTCTAAATCGAGAAACAAGCTGAAAGCCGCTCTGGCAAAGTTCTTTAGAAAAATATTCTCATGGATCGAGAGAAAAAAATATTCTTAAATAAATAAAATTCACAGCATATTTTCACCATCTCTTATTACATCATGGACCTGGCGGTGCTACTTAGTACGTGCTTTGCCGCTGATATCTTCCTTTGTAAGAAAGAGATAGGAACACACATGGTTACTCACTGAAATGCAATTATGATGGCCCTGTCAATCAATTAATCAATCAGTCTTATTGTAAAGGAACTCTGAGTTCTGCCACAATCATAAACTGCTCACTGTGTCCCTCTGCTTGTCCAATCTTCCGATCTGTTACAAGCTGGTTTCATCCCTATTGTTTACCAACACATAAATCAACTAACTCCATGTTTGTTTATGCATGTCTTTCCTTTGGAATTGTATACGGCTTATCCGCATTATTTTGTCTACTGCTTGGTGGATTAATTTCCATCCATTATCATTAGACATTACATGCAGGTTTCTCATTCCTTTTACGTGCTTATAAACATGTTCCAGACATATTTTTATGTTGAATAATCCAGCTTAGCCTCATAGCATAAAACAATACTAATATACAAACTGACAGTATTTAGAACAGATATTTATCTATTTATAATGACCTCTCGATGCCAGTAAGTGTGGCCCCAATGATGATGATGATGATCAGGGCCGTGCCGTGCTATGATACAGAGAGGCGGCTGCATCAGGTGGTACCGTAAGGGGGCGGCATAAGTAGCGAAATCAAAATCACAATTGAAGGTCTTTTTAAAGAAAAACATAAAAGGGATTGCATTTGGAAGACTTGCATTCTACAGAACAAGTATTATGAAGATGTTATTTAGGTAAGCATTGTTTCAGAGGGAAAGAATGTGTTAGAAAATATAATAGATACAACATTGAAAAAAATATAGTAAAGAAACCCTATACCTCGAGGATGATTGGGTAATACGGTGTTAAACCCGTAATTTTCATTGGCTGTGGGCACACGATGAGTGATGTGGTCAACATCACGCCAGTCGATTCTACTTCCCAGCGCTTTTCCTGGTACCTAATTAACGCTTGGTCCAACTGAGAGCCGTTACAGTCTGAAAAATATTCCACCCACTGTAGAATTAAACCCAGACTATTAGTTTAAGAAGTAAGTTTACTAACAACTACGCAACTGCAGACTATTAGTCTAAGAAGTAAGTTTACTAACAACTACGCAACTGCAGAATATGTCTAAGAAGTAAATGTACTAACAACTACGCAACTGCAGACTATTAGTCTAAGAAGTAAGTTTACTAACAACTACGCAACTGCAGACTATTAGTCTAAGAAGTAAGTTTACTAACAACTACGCAACTGCAGACTATTAGTCTAAGAAGTAAGTTTACTAACAACTACGCAACTGCAGACTACTAGTCTAAGAAGTAAGTTTACTAACAACTACGCAACTGCAGACTATTAGTCTAAGAAGTAAGTTTACTAACAACTACGCAACTGCAGACTATTATCTAAGAAGTAAGTTTACTAACAACTACGCAACTGCAGACTATTAGTCTAAGAAGTAAGTTTACTAACAACTACGCAACTGCAGACTATTAGTCTAAGAAGTAAGTTTACTAACAACTACGCAACTGCAGACTATTAGTCTAAGAAGTAAGTTTACTAACAACTACGCAACTGCAGACTATTAGTCTAAGAAGTAAGTTTACTAACAACTACGCAACTGCAGACTACTAGTCTAAGAAGTAAGTTTACTAACAACTACGCAACTGCAGACTACTAGTCTAAGAAGTAAATGTACTAACAACTACGAACTGCAGACTATTAGTCTAAGAAGTAAGTTTACTAACAACTACGCAACTGCAGACTACTAGTCTAAGAATTAAGTTTACTAACAACTACGCAACTGCAGCTCTTTTTTATTAAGTTGTTTATAATTCAGTGATTTTAATTTTAGTGGAAAAACAACGACTTAGACATTACTTTAGTTTAGAATATCTTAATTCCACTTCAGACATGTCTATAGATCTGCTCCAATCACCTTGGCAATATCTCCAACAGCATTCAGGGACTTCTTTCTCTTCTTTGCGTTCGTTCTTTACACCAATTTTAATCACTCTTTGTGATATGTTTGATCTTTGCCAAGAACGTGTATACGTTGCACATTGGTTTGGTAGGCCCTAAACGCATAGACTTCTACACGTTTAGGACACAGATCCGATTTCATCCAAACCTCCTTAGTCGCCTCTTACGACATGCATGGCAGGTAACAGTGGTTCTATTCTTTACACCCCAAATTTAGGCTCCGGTAACCACTCTGGCGATTCAGGGACTGACCATACCAGTTCGATTTTAACTGATGAGTCTACTCGTATACCTGTTATGCTGTTCTTTTCTGGTCACTCCGGACATTACGCTAAATCTTTGTAACATAGCTTTACAAATACATTGACGCTGACATTTTGTTATTTTCTTGTGAAGTATCCTGGAAGTACAACAACTTAGATATTTTGATATATTTTTGTAAAATATCATGGAAACACAGGGACCTAGATGTTGTTTCATCTTCATGTGAAATATCTTGTAGATAGAATAACTTAGTCGCTCTTCCCTTTCTATGATATATTCGGAAAATACAAGAACTTAGGAGCTGTTTCATCCTTTTTATGAAATATCTTGGAAATACGGACTTGGACGTTGTTTCATCTTCTTGTGAAATATTATAAATCTACAATAACTTAGACGATGTTTTCCCATGTACGAGATACCCTGGAAACACAAAGAATTGGACGTTGTTTTATCTTCTTGCGAAATATCCTCAAGACACAATAACTTCGATCTGTCTTCACCTTCTTTTGACATTTCCTGGAAACATACTCGTCTAGCTAAGTAAACGGACACATAATCGACGATGCTAAGAACATAATCCTGTCTAGTGAAGGAGAATGAATCCTTTCATCTCCAGTGAGCACTCAATGTTGAATTAGAGATACAACAAATTCTCTATTTCAGTAAAAGATTGACGAAATAGTGATAGCTCACTCACCGACAATGTAAACGGAAACAATTTGTTGAGAATAAATAAAAAGTTATGGAGTCCTCGATAATGAAGTTAATAACTAGCTGAGACAGTGATCGTGAGCTGTTGAAATTATTGAGTTCATGGCAGACTAATGGCAAAAATTGTCGGTTTAGATACTATGCGCGGATGGACTACAGAAAACAATAATCGTTTACTTGAGCATCAAAATTACAAGTATCTCTGAAGTCGGAGTAAGGCTCGACTGATTGACGAAGGACAATGGTGATAAGGTCGTGGCTACGTCTGCATTTATAGCGGACGAACGGGAAATAAAGTAAACAGTTCTTAATATCAATTCTGATTGAAATAGTTGCCAGGATACTGTTGTCTTTCCCCAGGTGGATGATGAAATTGGTTGTCCACTCTTACCGTTAAGCGTAGGGATGGGAGCTTTAATTTGCGTTCAATGGCCAGATGAGTTGCAACGTGCTGTGTTATATCCGTGTTTATTTAGTGTGGTCTTGATAATGTCTGTCCGTCTTTTTCTTGGTCTTCTCTTGGCTCTAGTACATGATCTTTTTTATTGTATGATGTTATTGGTGGTTGGTTGTATTTCATTCTCATTAAATGTCCAAACCACTGAATTTGTTGTCTTTCGATGTACTCGGTGCTTGAAGTTATGTCCACTCTGCTTCTGATGTCCTCATTTCGTAGTCTGTCTTTCCTGGTGATCCCCACTGCCTTCCTCAAGCATTTCATTTCACATGTGATGAGTTTTCTGTTTTGTGTTGCTGTTAGAGACCAAGCGTGGCACTGATAACAAAGTGTTGGTAGAAAAATACATTTGATCGTCTGTCTTTTTCACTTCCATCCTGATTTTTGGGTGTTGCCATGACACACATATCATAAAGAAAGCACTAATTATTACCAGATTCATTGATAAGGATCAATCAACATCATCATGTGCCATACACGCTAGCATTCACGATCATGGAACATCACAACTTCTCTCCCCCTCACGATGGGGATTATCTTAACTATAGACGTCTTTCCACAACATGATCAGATGCTACTTAATATTCTCTCTCACCTCTCTCTCTCTCTCTCTCTATCCATCCCTTTCTCCTTGTTCCAATCAACTTGTTCTCGTTGTCAGAGTGCCTTCTAACCCCTGTCTTCCTATTACTCGTACGTGTCCAATAAATCATGACTACTTTCTATTGATATTTGTTCCAATGAAAAACACGACAAGGAAATGAATAATCCATCAGTGAAACGAAACAAATAATATGTTGAGATAGAAATATACGTGACAGAAAGAGATGATTTTATGTTATTGAGGATATTGCTGTCAGAGATGATATGTGTGCATGTATGGGAGGTATATGTGTGTGTTTATGTGTTTGTGGGAGTGTGTGTGTGTGTGGGTGTTTTTGGGTGTGCAATGTGTGGGTGTTTTGTGTGTGTGTTTGTGGGGTGTATGTATGTGCGCGTTTATGGTTTTGTGTGTTTGTGGTTGTTGTTTTTTTTGTTTTTTTGGGGGTTTGGTAGATGTGACAGTGCTTGTGTGGGCCTGAAAGAAGATACGCCTATGTGACTAAAAGAAAGGAGTGTGTAAAAGAAAATGGTATAAAAGCAAAGAAATGACTTCATTGAAAAGACTCGCTTCACATAGCTCGCTCACTCACCTCAGAAATAGCAAGAATGTTGATGAGAAGTATAAACTCCTTAGTGCCAGCAACAATTCTAAAGGATGTCGAAAAAAAGAGATTTATTCGTAACACCAACGACGCAATCCATATTCGAACGCGTCTTATATTCGGTAGCTACCCTAAAGAAAATAGCAACCTGCTACTTTGCAGGTCGGCTGAGGACAACCCAAGGCAGACGGAGAGCGAACCCAGTAAACGCGAGTTAAAACCGGACACATCACCGTAGGATAAGCACCAGAGCTCCAAATGGCGCTAAAGATGTGACGAAGCGCACCCATGCTAAGGCTACGTGAATCCGATTTTTTCATGAGTAACAAAAACAACAGCAGAATGTATGGGGAAGTATGGTACATCAGTCTAAGCGGTGATCGCGAGAGAGAGAGAGGTAACGCTCGTCTTTCAAAACACAAGACATAATTTTTAACCATTTCGCCACAGACACTCCCTCTGCCCTCCGTTCCACCATAATGTGTGTTTTAAATGTAACAGGGTGTGTTGATTGATTGATTGATTGATGGATTGATTGATTGATAGCATCATCATCACTGCACTCTGGTGAACATCCATCTGTGATCCGATCTTTTAAACACAGAAAACTTTCAGCGGCAGTACACGAGCTGCGTAATATAGGCGAATGATCATGTTGTTAATTTTAAGGAATTTTATTTTAATAATTGTAAATAATTTGTGTCGATTCTTAATCTCTAGATCATAGATTCCCAAACTTTTTCGGCCCACCGTCCCCTTTGCACGACATAAACTATGTAACGCCCCTCCCTATTATAACAGTTTGCCAACTCCCCCACACACACAATATATATATATATATATATATACATATATATATATATATATAAATGCTCTATTTTCACTTTGACATAAAACATTGATATATATTTCTGTCACACATGGTCAATTTTCAAATGATTATATTATATGCATGAAATAGAAAAAATTGATAAAAAAAATGGATCGTGTAAGATGAATTTAAATGCATAATTCAAATTAAAATGATTATTCAATCGCAAAATTACGAAAATATTTTATGTTAAAATATATATTATTAATTTCTTCTTTAAGGAGCCACCGACCCCCTAATCGCTTGAACACTCCCCAAATTCTTCTGAACCCACTATCGCCCCCTAGAACGCTTCACCACCCACTGGGGCGGTACCCCACTTTGGCAAACGCTGCTCTAGATTAAACTCTAGGGAAATCATATTTGGTTGAAGGTCATTGAAATTCTAAGGAAAACATATATGGAAGCAGGTAGGTAAAACTGAAATAAACATATAATAAAGTCTATCTGTTGTCTATTTCCAGGTGAAAGATGTAGTTGACTGTCCACTCTTGCCATTAGGCGTAGGGATGGGAGCTTTAATTTGCGTTCTAGAGTTAGATGAGTCGCCCTTGTTGTGTTGTAATCGTGTTTATGTAGTGTGGTCTTGATATTGTCCATCCATCTTGTTCTTGGTCTTCTCTTAGCTCCAGTACCCGATCTCTTTTTATTGTATGCTGTTATTGTTGGTTGGTTGTATTTCGTTCTCATTAAATGTCCAAACCACTGCATTTCTTGTCTTTCGATGTATTCGGTGCATGAAGTACGTATATTGAAGTACGTAGGTAAATCTTTTGGGGAAAACATATATGGAAGCAGGTAGGTAAATCTTTTGGGAAAACATATATGGAAGCAGGTAGGTGAAACTATTTGAGAAACATATATGGAAGCAGGTAGGTGAAACTATTTGAGAAACATATATGGAAGCAGGTAGGTGAAACTATGTGGGAAAACATATATGGAAGCAGGTAGGTGAAACTATTTGGGAAAACATATATGGAACCAGGTAGATGAAACTATTTGGGGAAACATATAGGAAGCAGGTAGGTGAAACTATTTGGGAAAACATATATGGAAGCAGGTAGGTGAAACTATTTGGAAAGACATATATGGAAGCAGGTAGGTGAACTATTTGGGAAAACATATATGGAAGCAGGTAGGTGAAACTATTTGGGAAAACATATATGGAAGCAGACATATGAAACTCGGGGGAAAACATATATGGAAGCAGGTAGGTGAAACTATTTGAGAAAACATATATGGAACCAGGTAGATGAAACTATTTGGGAAAACATATATGGAAGCAGGTAGGTGAAACTATTTGAGAAAACATATATGGAAGCAGACATTTGAAACTCGGGAAAACATATATGGAAGCAGACATTTGAAACTCGGGAAAACATATACACCAAAAATGCAAAAGAAAAGACAAAGAAAGAAAACGACAACAAGAAATAGAGTTATGCTCAATCTGCTTAGCCCAGCGACTGTACTTTCTTGCTACGAGAATACTGCGTGCTAGTTAACTCCAGCACCTAATGATCCCCCAAAAAAGTGCTATCATTAGTATAGTCAATCCAACACGACTGTCCTTTAACTATGGGACATGAACCACGCTCATCTAGATATATCTTGTATTTATAGACGTAATCTCTTCATTAACTTTCTAGTCAAACATAAACCAGTAGGCTTCAATGGTGTTAGTTGATAGAAGGAACATGAATAGTAGTTGCTTCAAAGAAATAAACATCATCATCATGTGATGTTACAATAAACCTCCAACATTCCATGTTTCTTACCTATCTGGTACACTCTGTCATGGTGTAATTTGTTCATCTCTTGGTATTTTTTCTCCCATTCGTGTCCTGGTTTTTCTCTTGCCGTCCTCCAGCTTTGCCCGCTATAATATGATTTTGATCAATGTGTAATGTCTCGTTGTGTGTCCGAAATAGTTCATTTGCGTGATGGTTATTTTCTGTAGTATTTCTTATTTCATTTCGTGTTTTTCTAGTAGAACTTTTTATTTGTTTATTTTTCTAGTAGAACTTTTTATTTGTCTATTTTTTCTAGTAGAACTTTTTATTTGTCTATTTTTTCTAGTAGAACTTTTTATTTGTTTATTTTTTCTAGTAGAATTTTTTTATTTGTCTGTTTTTTCTAGTAGAACTTTTTTATTTGTCTGTTTTTTAGTAGAACTTTTTATTTGTCCGTTTTTCTAGTAGAACTTTTTTATTTGTCTGGTTTTGTAGAACTTTTTATTTGTCTGGTTTTTCTAGTAGAAATTTTTATTGTCTGTTTTCTAATAGAACTTTTTTATTTGTCTGTTTTTTTTCTAGTAGAAATTTTTTATTTGTCTGTTTTTTCTAATAGAACTTTTTTATTTGTCTGGTTTTTTTTCTAGTAGAAATTTTTTATTTGTCTGTTTTTTCCCCTCATGAAATACGACATGTGCGTGACTATAACCACACTTCAAAGTATACTTTTTCTTCCTCGGACGCACTATATCGACCATTTGTTAACCACTCTTTATGATTTGTATGTGATTCGAGCCTAATCCGATTGTACGTTGTGCCAATTATGCGCCTACAAGTATCCTATTTCTGTGATGCTTTTTATTTACTAGGTAGCTTCCCTAGGCCCCTACCTCAGTCGTCTCTTACGACATGACTTGTAGGTCACAGTGTTACTATTCTTTTCTCTCCTTGAGGATCCCGGCAACACACGAGCGGCTAGAAGAAAATAAAATCTAGGATAATATTGGACAAGACATAAGTGTTTACTAACTATATAAGTCTATTTAAACATACGACTTGTTCAGATATGTTGATTAATTCCAATCTAATATTGGACAATATATGCGTGTATACTTACCACATAAATATATTTGAACATACGACTTGTTCAGATATGTTGGTTAATTCAATCTAATATTGACAATATATCGTGTATACTTACACATAAATCTATTTGAACATACGACTTGTTCAGATATTTGATTAATTCAATCTAATATTGACAATATATGCGTGTATACTTACCAATAAATCTATTTGAAATGACTTGTTCAGATATGTTGGTTAATTCAATCAATTTGGACAATATGTATACTTACCCATAAATCTATTTGAACATATGACTTGTTCAATATGTTGGTTAATTCAATCTAATATTGACAATATATGCGTGTATACTTACCATCATAAATTATTTGAACATACGACTTGTTCAGATATGTTGGTTAATTCAATCTAATATTGACAATATATGTGTATACTACCAATAAATCTATTTGAACTACACTTGTTAGATAGTTTGATTAATTCAATCTAATATTGGACAATATATGTGTGTTAACTTACCACATAAATCTATTTGAACATACGACTTGTTCAGATATGTTGGTTAATTCACTAATATTGGACAATATATGCGTGTATCTGTCCACTAAATCTATTTGAACATACGACTTGTTCAGATATGTTGATTAATTCAATCTAATATTGACAATATATGCGTGATATCTTACCTCATAAATCTATTTGAACATATGACTTGTTCAGATATGTTATTAATTCAATCTAATATTGACAATATGTGTATATTACTTACATAAATTATTTGAACATACGACTTGTTCAGATATGTTGATTAATTCAATCTATATTGGACAAATATGCGTGAATTACTTACAATAAATTATTTGAACATATGACTTGTTCAGATATGTTGGTTAATCAATCTAATAGTTGGACAATATATAGTGTATACTTACCACATACATCTATTTGAACAATACTTGTGCAGAAATGTTGGTTAATTCAATCTAATATTGACAATATATGCATACTACCACATAAATCTATTTGAACATACGACTTGTTCAGATATGTTGGTTAATTCCAATCTAATATTGGACAATATATGCGTGTATACTTACCACATAAATCTATTTGAACATACGACTTGTTCAGATATGTTGGTTAATTCCAATCTAATATTGGACAATATATGCGTGTATACTTACCACATAAATCTATTTGAACATACGACTTGTTCAGATATGTTGATTAATTCCAATCTAATATTGGACAATATATGCGTGTATACTTACCACATAAATCTATTTGAACATACGACTTGTTCAGATATGTTGGTTAATTCCCAAACTAATATTGGACAATATATGCGTGTATACTTACCACATAAATCTATTTGAACATATGACTTGTTCAGATATGTTGGTTAATTCCAATCTAATATTGGACAATATATGCGTGTATACTTACCACATAAATCTATTTGAACATACGACTTGTTCAGATATGTTGATTAATTCCAATCTAATATTGGACAATATATGCGTGTATACTTACCACATAAATCTATTTGAACATATGACTTGTTCAGATATATTGGTTAATTCCAATCTAATATACGTGTATACTTACAATATAAGTCTATTTGAACATACAACTTGATGAGATAGTTTGGTTAATTCGAATCCAATATGCCCAGATTGTCATACACCAGAATGAATCTCAAGTGTGAGAAATGTTGATATCACTGGATATTCAAACACAGCTTGATAACACAGCCGCAGTTTGATATTGATTTAACACAGCTACTTCTTAAAACAATCTATTGGAAACTGAAATCGTATATTGTACATAGCAAACAGTTCTATCATAACAGTAAACAAAGCAGAAAAGTGTCAATTTAAATCTGAAACATCGAATTATAAAGTGTCACAAAAGTAGTCAGAACAAAAATTACAGAATGCACTTTGCCTTGAAATTAAACGTTTGAATTCTAAGATTGTTCGAATGCTATGTTTGTGCCTGTAATCATGGATGCCAACCACACAAATTTGCTCCGCTCTAGATCAATTTTAGAATACAATGAAGATGTGTAATTTCTTTAGCCTTAGGCGTGGATCGAACGATGTGCTGTCACTTTCTGTGCCAGCAACGGACGGAACTGTCTGATGAGTTTCTGCCGTAGTGGTCGCATTGTTAAGACAGGAGCTGGGGCAGAGGTCTTGATATCTCTCTCACTGTCTTCATAAAATAATCATGACTTGAAAACTTGGATGCATCTGTCTGTACAGAGACGATACAGTAAAATTGTCAACTTTAAATATGTTTGTTGAAACGAGGTAGTTTTAACGGTGGTACAGGAGAGATGTAAAGTTCTGCAATAATAGATAGATATAGGAAATATTATGTGTTATTCTTATAGGGGAAAAAATGTGTTTGTTGCCACAATTTGTACTTTTTGTGAGTATTGTGTGTGCCATCTTAAAAGCCGTGAAAGCGTAATGGTTTGTGCACATGTTTTGTTAACGAATCGTTCAAGATTCAAATTCCACAAGTTATGTAATTTTTACCAACAGTACAGTTCTTAGGTCGTACCAGATTCAATTTGATGCCAGAAAAACATTGAGGAAATAAGCCAGACTTCCACCCTTTTTACTATTGTCAGAAAAAACATACGGGCCTAACACGGTAGTAAAAAATAAACGAAAGGAATACTTTTTTAATATCATGAGATATATTGGGGAATACTGTCTAAATCCTGTATTTTTCATTTACCATCATCACATCGGGGGTGATGTTGTCAACACCACCTCGGCCACATTTACCATCATTACATCATGGGTGATGTGTCAACACCACGCCGGCAACATTTACCATCATTACATCATGGGTGATGTTGTCAACACCACCTCGGCCACATTTACCATCATTACATCGTGGGTGATGTTGTCAACACCACCTCGGCCACATTTACCATCATTACATCATGGGTGATGTGTCAACACCACGCCGGCCACATTTACCATCATTACATCATGGGTGATGTTGTCAACACCACCTCGGCCACATTTACCATCATTACATCATGGGTGATGTTGTCAACACCACGCCGGCCACATTTACCATCAGTACATCATGGGTGATGTTGTCAACACCATGCCGGCAACATTTACCATCATTACATCATGGGTGATGTTGTCAACACCACCTCGGCCACATTTACCATCATTACTTTATGGGTGATGTGTCAACACCACGCCGGCCACATTTACCATCATTACATCATGGGTGATGTGTCAACACCACGCCGGCCACATTTACCATCAGTACATCATGGGTGATGTTGTCAACACCACCCGGCCACATTTACCATCAGTACATCTGGGTGATGTTGTCACACCACCCGGCCACATTTACCATCAGTACATCATGGGTGATGTTGTCAACACCACGCCGGCCACATTTACCATCAGTACATCATGGGTGATGTTGTCAACACCATGCCGGCCACATTTACCATCAGTACAGCATGGGTGATGTGTCAACACCACCTCGGCCACATTTACCATCATTACATCATGGGTGATGTGTCAACACCACCTCGGCCACATTTACCATCAGTACATCATGGGTGATGTTGTCAACACCATGCCGGCCACATTTACCATCAGTACATCATGGGTGATGTGTCAACACCACCTCGGCCACATTTACCATCAGTACATCATGGGTGATGTTGTCAACACCACCTCGGCCACATTTACCATCAGTACATCATGGGTGATGTTGTCAACACCACGCCGGCCACATTTACCATCAGTACATCATGGGTGATGTTGTCAACACCACGCCGGCCACATTTACCATCAGTACATCATGGGTGATGTGTCAACACCACCTCGGCCACATTTACCATCATCACATCATGGGTGATGTGTCAACACCACGCCGGCCACATTTACCATCAGTACATCATGGGTGATGTTGTCAACACCATGCCGGCCACATTTACCATCAGTACATCATGGGTGATGTGTCAACACCACCTCGGCCACATTTACCATCAGTACATCATGGGTGATGTTGTCAACACCACCTCGGCCACATTTACCATCAGTACATCATGGGTGATGTGTCAACACCATCCGGCAACATTTACCATCAGTACATCATGGGTGATGTTGTCAACACCACCTCGGCCACATTTACCATCAGTACATCATGGGTGATGTTGTCAACACCATGCCGGCAACATTTACCATCAGTACATCATGGGTGATGTTGTCGACACCATGCCGGCAACATTTACCATCAGTACATCAGGGTGATGCTGTCAACAACACACGCCGGCAACATTTTCCATCAGTACATCATGGGTGATGTTGTCACACCACTCGGCCACATTTACCATCAGTACATGATGGGTGATGTTGTCAACACCACCTCGGCCACATTTACCATCAGTACATCATGGGTGATGTTGTCAACACCACGCCGGCAACATTTACCATCAGTACATCATGGGTGATGTTGTCAACACCACCTCGGCCACATTTACCATCAGTACATCATGGGTGATGTTGTCAACACCACCTCGGCCACATTTACTTCCCAGTTATTTTCTGGTACCCATTGGAGGTTAAGTCGATTTCAGAGCCGTCGATGTCGGAAAATTGTCCACCTCACTATGGTATTGAACATGGATTATGCACCTAAGAAGTGAGTGCGCTAACCACTACACTATCGTGTCTTTCAATGTCAAACACCGTCTTTCCCATTATACCACATGACATGAATGCTGGTTCCTTACTTTATTTTTTTTGTCAAACGTTGCTTTTTTTGCGTGTTTCTTCTGTTTTATGTCACAATTCACATTGTTTGAATATTTTGTATGTCAAATTCATATGTTTTGTGAATATTTTGTATGTCACAATTCACATATGTTTTGTGAATATTTTGTATGTCACAATTCACATATGTTTTGTCAATATTGTTTGGCGGCAGTTTACTAACTTTTTGTGGGCGTGCCTCGCTTTAATTCAATCAGTGGCGGCTCCTTATTAAGCCACTGGGGCCGGGCCTCACCAAAAATAATGTGTAACATGTATTTATTATTTTATAAATTAAAACATAACAACCCAAAACCATGATTTTCCGAAAAAATGTATGTCTGGCACCACCAACAAAATGATAGACCACTGAATTCCCTCATATGTAATATATAATATTGTTGTTGTATTAAATTACTCGTGTTGTGTGGGTGTCTTTGTTACTCATATCTAGTATGGGGATGTTTGTTGCAATAATGTATGTCATATGTGAGTGTTCAGTGCAATAATGTATTTGTAATAATGTGTGATTGTTTCTTGCAATACGCTATGTAGTATGTAGATTTTGTATTTTACTTATGTAGTATATGGTGTTTGTTTAATACGTTAGTAGTATGTAGTGTTCGTTGCAATAATATGTAATGTGTATTGTTTCTGCAATACGTATGTGTATGTAGATGTGTACAATATTTATATGTGTAATATTTGGGTGTTTGTTGTAATAACTTCTTGTGTGTGTTGTGTGTCTAATTCTTGCAGCAATTTGCTCTTTTGTACTATGTACGTTTTTGTTAAACCTGTTTACATGTCTGATGTCGATATTTGTTGGAACAATTTGCGAGTGTTTTATCAGTGTCTGTTGCAACAGTTTACATGTGGTTTTTTTTTGTCTGTTGCACTAGTTTGCAACCAGTTTTGTCGGTATCTGTTACACCATTCTGTACATGTTGTTTTGTTGTCTGTTGAAACAGTTTGCTCTTTCTTTTGCCGGTGTTTCTCTCTCTCTCGTGCACGCGCGATCCCGGCCTAGACTGATGAACCAAATTTTATCATGAATTTTACTGTTGCTTTTAGTGACTCCGTTCCTCCGTACAGCTTCTCGCGAAGCTCTGTGTTATCGGGCCAAGTTTCTTTTCTCAGGGTTGCTAACCACTGGCAGTCTTGCAGTATGTGCTCTGCTGTCATGTCCTCCTTTTCACAGTGGCACAGGCTAGTTGTGCCAATCTTAAATTTGTTAAACATGTGGGCCCGGAGTATGTTATGACCGGTACGGACCCATCATTGCTGTAGTGTTGTGGGTGGTCTTTCGACCATTTTTATTGTACTGCCAACCGATGGTTTTTCTGGCCTCCTCATAGCTGATCTCGTGATCAGTCTGCGGTAGTCGCCCTCCTTCTTTCGCTAGCCTGTCGGCTTCCTCATTACCGCTTATTTTGCAATGTGATGGTATCCATTGAATGACTGTGCGTTTAAGTGAGTTTACTAGTACACCGAGGATCGCTTTCAGCTCATTGAGTTATGTTTTGGCTACGCTTTTAGTGATGGCCGACAGAGCATCGGTGAATATCACGACGTTGTTGCGCGAGGCGCTTCTTCTCTCTAAGATCTTTTCGGCTGCTGTTTGCCGGTGTTAGATGCAGCAGTTTACACTTGTTTGTTTGGGGTTTTATTTGCAGAATTTACATGTATTTTATCTATTTTGTAACAGTATTTACATATGCAATGGGGTCTGTGTTGTGTGTATGAAAATCTTGTGGATTTTGTTACTGCATTATGATGCTAATACATTGAAGAATCGTTGCCATGTTGCAGACGTTCATTTATATGAAGCTGCAATATTTTACGTAAGGATTATGACAGTAACAAAATAGCTAAAAAAATGTTCATTTCTTAGGAAGCATAATCTCTTCTTCAGTCAACTACAGCACAACTGAACAAAACACACATACACAGATCAGCAAACACATACAGATCAGCACAACAATACACAGATCAGTACAGTCACACACAGATCAGCACACACACATACCAGATCAGCACAGTACACATACCAGATCAGTACAGTACACACACCAGATCAGTAAGTACACACCAGATCAGTATAGTACACACACCAGATCATCACAGTACACACACCAATTAAGTACAGTGCACACACCAGATCAATATACCACACACACCAGATCAGTACAGTATACACACAAGACCAGCACAGGACACACACGATTAGCACAGTACACACACACTAGATCAGTACAGTATACACACACAAGATCAGCTCATGGCACAACCACCCGATCATCACACGCACCAGATCAGCACAGCACACACACACCAGATCAGCACAGAACACACATCAAATTGGCACAGAACAAACACCAGATCGGTATAGAACACACACAAGATCAGCACAGTACACACACACACCATATCAGCACAGTACATACACAACAGATCAGCACAGCACACACATACCAGATCAGCACAAAGTGGGGACAATTTGAACAAGAACTGAAAGACATTAATGACAGTTGGAACACTATACACAGGACGACCAAGAGTAGAGAAGAAGGGAGCTCATTTGTTGCGTCCCAAGTGCCACGTGTGTCACAGGCTAGAGTGACTGATTGAATGATACTATCATCATCAATGCACTTCGGTGATTAACCATCTGTGCTCCGATCTCTTTCTTACACGGGACGATCTACGCTGCAGTGCATCAACTCCGTAGCACCGGCGAGTGTCCCTGATGTAATTTTAAAGGTGGTAAAGGTATTTTGCATGAACTTGTTTCATTCCAAAATCTTTTTCTAATGAATTTTGCCTGGGAAGCGGCTTTCCAGCCTGCTCTTCTCGATTTTGGACTGCCAAAGGGTTCTTTTATGTGCTCCAATTGAACACGGGACCTACGTTTTATCGTCCGTATCTGATAGGAATAGGAACTCGATCTCACCTACAATGAGATCAGGGATCTCCTGGAAAAAAATCCCGATGACTCAATGAGGGAGCGAACCTGTTACCTTTGGCACGAGAGACGAGCATCTAACCTATACGCTACAGAGACCCCTTAGGCAAAAGAGAGAGAGAGAATCTTCAACTGCAAGATCAACCAGTTCTCCATCAACCCAGCTGGTAATAGGTTGATAGCCAGACATTCTTAGATAAAAGTTATAGTCCTTGTCGGAACAGCCGGGTTAAATTCTATACAGCTGACATCCTTCATCTAATTGAAATATCAAATCACACAGTTATATAGTTTGACAAAGCACTAAAACTGTCTGGGTCGATGATTTCATTAAAAGGTCCTTATTAAGTAAACGACAAACAACATCAAAGATTTAGAAAAGACGATGACCATAAAACGACACACGAAACTTTCACACTGACACAGTTGAAGTGCGGTCAAGGTGGCGGAATACATATGACCCAGTGGCGGCTCGTCATTAAGGGCCAGAGGACAGGGCCCCACCAAAATAATATGTAACGTGTATTTATTATTTAATAAATTAAAATATAACCTAACCCAAAGCCATGATTTTTCGGAAAATCTGTGTCTGGCCCCACCAACAAAAACGATCACGAGCCGCCACTGATATTACCTATTTTCTTCTTCTTCGAACGTTTCATATCGACCACTTGTTAAACCACTCTTTGTGATTTGTATGTAATCTGAGCCTAAGAGCGATTGTACGTTGTGCCAGTTATGCGCCAACAAGTAGGCAAGCACATCCGGTTTCGGCGACGCGTTTTATTTACTAGGATAGCTTCCTAGGCCCCTACCTCAGTCGCCTCTTACGACATGCCTTGTAGGTCACAGTGTTATTATTCTTTGCTCCCCCGAGCGCCCGACAACACACGTTCGATGACCTTTCTAATAAATAAATGTTACTATAGTCTGTCCATTAATTCGTGAGCACGTTTGAAATTGATTTTCTCGAAAACTACCAGTTGGATCTCAGTGATTTTTGCAAGCAGCCTTAGAATATCCATGACGCTAGAGAAATATTTTTCCAAGAAAATTTGATGTAGTTTGAAATATTTCTTCTTTAGGTTATATTAAAATCAACCTCACCGGATTGTACACAATAGTAACAGATCTACGGTACACAGACGCGTTGTTCTAAAAATACATTATGGTAACATAGAAATATCGTGAGTATACAACAATTTCACGAAATCCCGTGCACCTAACCCAGTCGACTTTGAACGCGGAAAGCATATGACGTTATAATTGGGATACCTTTGTATAGTTATAGGCGTATCTCGCTATTTGTATGAAGCTATTGTATCATATTTGTTGGCTTATCAAAACTGACATTGATATCACATTCATAATGAGTCTGAAGTGCACATTTATAACAATGCAGAAGGTTACAGTTTTACTATACCAACACTTCCGTAGGGAATCTAAGAGAGGTCATCTATATTGCGATATTCATAACCTGAGAAACGAACGCAACTGGCGCTTGGTCTGAATAGAGAATCCTTTTCCGATGGATTAAACAGGACACAAAGTGCACTAATGTCAAGCAAGGACGGAAAATAACAATTGACGACTTTGACATAGATGTCATAAGACGGGAGCTTTTGAAAATGATTGCGACAAATCAACTTGTTACTCTCAGGAAACTGAAATTAAAACTGCAATCAGATTGCAGCATAGACACTTTTAAAAGTACTCTATGGAAAATTGTAAGAGCCGCCGGCTTCACCTTCAGAAAACTATAGGCGGCAGGAATATTATTTGTGAAAAACCACATTTAATTGCTGCGAGAAGTAAATACCTGAGGCAGATCCGTGAGCGGCGGAGGCAAGGCTATGATATTGTATATTTGGACGAATCCTTGGTCAATGCTCACCACACCAATGCTAAAGAATGGCAATCAGTAGTGGGTGAACAGAAAAGAAAAATACCAAGCAGCAAAGGCCAGCGTATTATACTAACATATGCAGGAAGCAGTGAAGAAGGTCTTGTCCATGACGCTGGACTTATTTTCCAATCAAAAGTACCGACGGTAGGGACTACCACACAGAAATGAATCGACATATTTTCAGGCACTGGATGGAGAAAGATCTACTTCCAATTCTAAACAGACCATCATGCTTGGTAATGGATAATGCATCCTATCACAACGCAGTATCAGCGGAAGACAAAGTACCAACTGCATCAAATACAAAAGATCAAATTAGGACTTGGCTTGCTAAGGAAAATGTCAGCTTCGATGATACATATTTGAAACCCGAGTTGTTGCACCTGGTGAGGATGACAAATAAGACAAAGGTGTTTCATATTGACAAAATCATTGCGGAATACGGTCACACGTCTTTGCGACTACCTCCATATCATGCTCACCTCAATCCGATAGAGCTTGTCTGGGCTAAAGTAAAAGGGCAAGTTGCCGAACAGAACACGACGTTTAAAATGTGTGATGTTGAAGTTCTGACACGTGAGTCCCTCTCAATGATAGACATGCAGTTCTGGAAGAAGTGTGTTGAACATGTGCTCCGAGAGGTAGACGAGTACTGGCACCGAGATGGATTACAATTTGTCCAGCCAGTAACAATTATCAACCTCATGGAATCATCAGATTCGGGATGATACAAATCATATTTTGATTACAGACTGAGAAATAGCAACGTATACATTTCCATATCCAAATGCGTCTACCATCATACAATTTGTGGTGAAGTTAAGACACCCTGGGGTCTAATGGTGACCGAAGAGGAGGACTAACTGTTGCATATTGTATCCAAGTTCACGATTGCACATAAAGGGCAACACAATTAATTACTTGACCTATCAAGTTAATATGGAGATACACCTATGAATAGAATTGACATGGACAAATTCTAAGGATTACTGTAAAATCTAAAATTTGAGCCCCCGTATTTGCAATTGTCATAAAGATCAAAGGAATTCGCCGATGTGCAAAATCCGTAGCATCTATGAACTACTGGTTAGCTTTATTTTAGCGTCATGGATATTCTAAGGCTGCTTGCAAAAAATCACTGAGATCCAACAGGTAGTTTTCGAGAAAATCAATTTCAAACGTGCTCACGAATTAATGGACAGACTATAAATATGAAACATAGACGACCTTACATATAGACCAGCGTTTCCCAAAGTACCGCCCCACAGTGGGCGCTGAAGCATTCTATTGGGTCGACAGAAGAATTTGGGGGGTGTTCAGCGATTAGGGGTCGGTGGCTCCATAAAGAAAAAATTAATAATAAATATTTTAAAATAAATTATTTGTGTTTTTTTTTTTTTTGTGATTGAATAATCATTTAAAATGTGAATTCTGCATTTAAATTCATCTTATGCCCGTCTTACACGATCCATTTTGTCATCAATTTTCTATTTCTTGTATATAATCATTTTGAAATTGACCATGTATGACAGAAATATATATCAATTTTCTATGTCAAAGAAAAACAGAGCATCTATATATGTGGTGTGTGTGGGGCGTTTGCAAATGTGTTATAAAGTGGAGGGCGTTACAAAGTTTATTTTGTGCAAAGTGGGCGGTGGGCCGAACAAGTTTGGGAATCTATGATATAGACAAACTTCAACTAAAATAACACGAAGAAACTATCAATAAATATAACCTTCATTGCAGAGATTCTCCGAAATGTGTTTATTTATACTGTTCATGTTTGTTGGTCTACACGCTCTGATATAACCAAAACAATGTGTTTTCTACCAGCTAGCCCCATTGTTAAGGCACCCAAATATTTTACAGGCAGCTAAGCAACAGATGATCAACAGCATTTTTATACCTACTTTGTGTTACCAGAGCCAAAATGGACATTGAGCAAAGCGCAGTCACAAAAAATAACTACATGTGAAATGCGTTGCCTGCGAAAAGTTACCAACAACACAAGAAAGACAGAATCACCAACATCAGCATAAGAAAGAAAGTTGGCACAAAACCGTGCTTGAATTACATAGATAAACAAAGAATGAAGTGGTTAGGCCACTTAATAAGAATGCATCCAAACTCCAAAGTATACAGAGTCTTCTACAACAGAACATCGGAAAAGAAGGCAAGAGGAAGACCACGGAAAGATGGTTAGATGGCGTAGCAGAATCCTGTGAAAGAGCAAAGATAACAATCACACAAGCCACCAGAACAGCGCAAGACAAAAACAGAAAACCACGACACTGGGCAACAAACCCGGTAGCAGTGTGACGACAAAAGAAGAAGAAGAAGAAGAAGAATGTGTTTTCTTAGCTTAAACATGGCTTAATCCTCTTTAAATAAACACAAACAAGATGAAAGAAGACTGAAATAGTTATTTGATATTACTGTTCTGATTCGGAGATGTCAATCAAATATTGACAGAAAAGAGAACAGGAATTACTAATAATCATCAAGGTGCGTATCCTTTACAGGACGTTGCTCTCTTTGCAGCGCATCTGAAATTCACTCTGTCTCTAGCCAGTTCACCCACTTCGTCGATGGTCATTTTCATGGTTTCTTAATATCTTGTAGCCATCTTCTTCTTGATCTGCCTCTGCGACCTGGGACCCTGCCCTCTAGTATTGTTCTTTCTAGGCCATCGTGACGCTTGATGTGACCAAAGTATGTAATTTTTATGTATAGTATGTTGTTTATCAGCCAATTCTCTTGAACGTTTAGTTCTTTCAGGTCATCAGTGTTCCATCTTTTTCTGTCCATGGTATTCGTAGGATCCTTCTGTAGCATTTAGTTTCGAAGGACTGGATTTTCGTCCAGTTTTCCAGTTTTCGATTTTACTAATCATATGTTCATTAAATGGACACACATATTAATATCCGCATTAAACATAATAGAATGAATGAGGGCAATTTATTTTTATTACTGTAATTTGCAGACACAACAAGCACACAAGTGTTTCCGGGCCCCGCAAGACTAGCACAGAATAGTAAAACTGCAACCTACAAGGCATGTCGTAAGAGGCGAATGAGGTAGGGGAACACCTAGTAAAAATAAAGCGTCACAGAAATCGGATGTTCTGGCCTACTGGTAGGAACATAATTGACACAACGTACAATCGCTCTTAAGCTCAGGTCACATACAAATCACAAAGAGTGATTTAACAAGTGATCGATATGGAAAATTCAATGAAGAAGGAGCTGAAACACGAACAATAAACAAAAATATACCAGAAATCAGTGGCGGCTCGTCATTAAGGGCCAGTGGGCCCCACCAAAAATAATGTATAACGTGTATTTATTATTTATAAATTAAAATATAGCTACCAAAAACCATGATTTATCCGAAAAAATGTGTCTGGCCCCACCAACAAAAGTGATCACGAGCCGGTACTGCCAGAAATCATTAATGATCACTTACAAAGGACTCGCATAAGAAAACTGCATAATTCATGGAAACAAGGGCCCCAAAAGACGAATGTAACAATAAGGAATTCAATGTAATAGTTAACACTGTGTTAAATTACACGTCTAACAAAATTATAACAAGTAAAGACATGTAGGTTTGGTTTTGTTGAAAATTATAGTGACAAGCAGTTGTGTCTCGTCATTAAGGGCCAGTGGGGCCGGGCCCACCAAAAATAAGGTGTAACATGTATTTATTATTTTATACATTAAAATATAACCTAACCGAAACCATGATTTTTCCGAAAATTTATGTCTGGCCCACCAACAAAAATGATCACGAGCCGCCACTGATGACAAGTGATGGGATATGTTAGAAAATTCGTGTCTACATGGCACGGAAGAGTATCAACATCGGAGATGATAGCAAGCACCAGGGACATAGATTTGTGGAGATCATGATCGCCAACACCGGCCTGCATCTGATAGTGATGATAACTGGTGATTTTTTTTTTCGATCCACACGCACTTGAGCTTTTCAGCTCTGCGGCTCGGTGCCATGGACATCGTAACCCTTCGGTTCGGTGCCACGAACACAGTAAATCTGGAGAACATGTGGCTTTTCTGTCAACCCTCGGAATTGAACCGCACTCACAAGGGGCTTGTCACCCGTCGTTCGACGCTCTACGAATACGCTGGACAGGCGATGATGACTGGTGATAAGGAAAAAAGCCTTCACGCAAAAGTGAGTCAGAAACACCCTAACATGCGCCATGACTAATCCTGAGTTCATGCCGAACAAACGAGAAAAATGTGTGTGCGTGTTCTGCCTACATTCAAATACACAAAAAATCGTAGTAGTATTAGCTCAAATAGGACAAGAAACGTGAAATCGAAGACACCAATAGTAAACACTCAAGCAGACTTGTACATATTGATACAAGAATCGGTCATGTCATACCAACTGACAAATCTTGCTGAAATATTTCACAATAGAGAAGAAAAACCCAATTTTTTTTAGCGGTAAATGAAACATAACACGCACGTGACCTGGCGACATAAAATCGATAATGAATGAGAGACAGCATGGTTCAGGTTCGACAATAAAGAGGAAGGAAGGTATGGAGGGAGATTTAGGGTAAGACAGATAAATGAACCGGCTGATCAAGTAATGTACGTACTGATGTGTTAGATAAGTTAGGAAGGATTGCAAAGCGATTGGAATATCGTGGGCAGAACTGAAGAGGACAATACAAACAAAGCAGAGTTCGGTGGAGATCGACAGTTTAAGCACAATGTTCTATTGGGAACAAGAAATTT
>CM036756.1:65711651-65776651 GCA_020796225.1 Arion vulgaris
AGAGGATAGTCACCCGTAGTCAACCTACGAACACTCTGAGCAGACGGGCAACCGAATACCTTAAGAATGAAAGGTCAGAACCTGCCCTCCACCCATAGATACCTCTATTAACATTTGATTGAAGAAGAAGAATAGAATACATGTGATACAAGCGGTTATACAGATACTGATAATTTATAATAATAAAACGAGAACCATGTTCAACTTCTAGGACAAGATCTGCAAATAATTAAAACGCACGTTCCGTTTTCTCAACGTTATCGTTATTTTTTGGGGGTCTAAAACACAATAACAAAATCAACTTCTGCACTGCGTGATCACCAGGTCACTGCTTCTGCAAACGACCCTTATCTCTCAGTCTGAATATTCCAACAGCTGTTTTATACAAGAGAATGCGTTTTATTGAAAGATGTGTTGTTGTTTTTTCATTAATTTTTATCTGCAAGATTATGGCAAAATGTGTTGCTGTTATTATCAAGTAATGTGATGGTTGGAATATACTGTTATTTTCTTATCTACTTCCACACTTTGTTAGTCTCTATCAACTTCCACACTGTGTTAGTCTCTATCTACATCCACACTGTGTTAGTCTCTTCATTCAACTTTTATCTCAACTTACATGTGTTAGTCTCTATCAACTTCCACACTGTGTTAGTCTCTATCTCAACTTTTCCACTACTATGTTAGTCTCTATCTACTTCCACACTTTGTTAGTCTCTATCAACTTCCACATGTTAGTCTCATCAACTCACACTGTGTTAGTCTCATATCAACTTCCACACACTGTGTTAGTCTCTATCAACTTCCACACTGTGTTAGTCTATCCTTCCACACTGTGTTAGTCTCTATCTACTTCCACACTGTGTGTCCATAGTCTCTATCTACTTCCACACTGTGTTAGTCTCTTCATTTCACACTGTGTTAGTCTCTCCCCCACATGTGTTAGTCTCTATCAACTTCACACTGTGTTAGTCTCTATCTTTTACTTCCACACTGTGTTAGTCTCTATCTCCCTTCTCACACTCACGTGTTAGTCTCTTCAATTCCACACTGTGTACTACTACTCACCTTATCTCTCACTGTGTTAGTCTCTATCTACTCCACTGTGTTGTCTCTCTACTCACACTGTGTTAGTCTCTATCATTCACACTTTGTTAGTCTCTCTACTTCCACACTGTGTTAGTCTCTATCTTACAGTGTTAGTCTCTATCACTACACTGTGTTAGTCTATATCAACTTCCGTTAGTCTCTATCAACTTCCACACTGTACTTTCGCATCCGATTTCTGCGACGCTTTTTATTTACTAAGGTAGCTTTCCTAGGTTCTACATCAGTCACCTCTTACGACATGCCTTGTAGATCGTAGGGGTACTATTCTTTGCTCCCCTAAGAGCCCCGTCACCACATGGGAGTCATTAATCTAAACTATGTATAGATGTCTCAAAAAATGTCAATTACCTATATTCTAGCCCGTCTCTCTGACGTATACATACAAGACAACTGATTTTGCCGTTGTGGAAAAATTCAGTAAATTCAAATCAGCTGTCGGCTTTGTCAACTATTTATATGTCTCAATTATGACAGGAGCTAAAAAAAAAAAAACTTTTCGTGTAATCCCACACTTATTGTCGCATCATTAAACAAATTATTGTGTGAACGAAAATCTATCTCTCTCAGAAAATATTTGTTTTAAAATGTGGCAACGATTTTTTTTTATTTTTTGGATTCATGGTTAAAATTACAATAAAATTTAAAATGGTCTATCAACTATATATATAAAAGTTAGCCCACCTCAACTGAAACTTCCTGGTCTGATGTGACAGGAAATGTGGTCTACCTCATCCACACATTTGTACAAAATGTCCCGCTATTCTTTCTCTACCACTTTGAATTTCCACATTCAGATTACGTAATGGTATCCCACCTTTAGTCTACCACCCATGTTTACCTCGTACCATCAACGTGTTTTCTTCTTGCATGCAATGTTGCGTCATCAAGATGGAGGTGGGGGGTTTCTAAAGTACAAATATTATTAAAGTTACAAATATTATTAAAATATAAATATTATTAAAGTACTAATATTATTAAAGTACAAATATTATTTAAGTTACAAATATTATTAAAGTTACAAATTATATTAAAGTACTAATATTATTAAAGACGTATAATATTATTAAAGTTACAAATATTATTAAAGTACTAATATTATTAAAGTACTAATGTTATTAAAGTACTAATATTATTAAAGTACTAATGTTATTAAAGTATAATTTACTAAAGTAAAATATTAAAAGTACAAATATTATTAAAGTACAAATATTATTAAAGTTTAAATATATTAAAGTACAATATTATTAAAGTACTAATATTATTAAAGTACAAATATTATTAAAGTACAAATATTATTAAGTTACAAATGTTATTAAAGTTACAAATATTATTAAAGTACTAATATTATTAAAGTTACAAATATTATTAAAGTACAAATATTATTAAAGTTACAAATATTATTAAAGTACAAATATTATTAAAGTTATAAATATTATTAAAGTACAAATATTATTAAAGTACTAATATTATTAAAGTACAAATATTATTAAAGTACAATATTATTAAATACAAATGTTATTAAGTTTCATTAAGTACTAATTTATTAAAGTACTAAATTGTAGAATGTGATTGAATTTGTTTAATGTGTAATAATAACAGATTCCGTTGTGAATGTTAAAATGTTTGTTTGCTTCATAATTTATCTATCCGTCTTGATATCTTTAAATATTTCTTTTTGTATGCAAATGAAAATCATGGCATATCCTTTACAGGACGTAGCCATCAACCACAGTAAATGAGTCGTTGATTTTCTAGGCACCACTTATACTTTCAGTAATTTGCTATTGCTTTCTGAACGGTGAGGTCTATTTTTACCTTTGGTAAAAATCCCACGTAAACGAATTTGCTTCTAAACTTGCCCACCGGGGGGTTTGAACCAGGTACTCTTGGGTTTGTGATCGAACTCACTACTGCTTGAGTTACAGACACTCACTCTTGTTGTATAGCTATTCATTTATCTACATCCTCTTTGTGTCCCGTTTGACATATAAGGCTGTCAGAGATTTCCATTGATGTCGTTCTGCTGTTTTTCTACTAATTGTTTCCCACGTCGAGTCACAATCTTTCAACTCCCTTTCCACACTTCTTATCAATGTTTCATTAAACGTCTATGTCTTTTCCCTCCATGCGCTTTCCATCTGGAAGCTGTCCAAGCCAGTGCCCCGACTGACAAGCGACATACAAGCCTAATCCATCTATATCTTCTATTTTTTATGTATGGTTTATATAGCTAAAGATCAATGTACATATTTATATATATATATTTGAAAATAGATGTCTGCGAAAAATAATGAACATAAAATCGGACGAATGCAGGGAGAAGCAATGAAATCAGAGTAATGTATGATCGACCAATAGTAATAACTGTTATAATAAAGAGAAGATGGAGATATGTTGAGCATACTCTGAGAAGACATGTTCAAGGAATAACACAGCAGGTAATGAATTAGAAGGCAAATGGTTTAAGAAAAAAAGAACGTCCTAGGGCAGCCTTGAAGCGAACTTTAATGAGAAAGGCGAGGAATATCTTTTTCTCAATTCCAAAGAAGAGTTTGAGCGAGATGCCCAATGTACGAGTAGAACGGTTTGGAAAACATATAACTTGTAGGCTCTATGTAACCAGAGGAATTCAATTGTACTAGAGAAATATATATATATATCTGTGTGTCCCACTTGGTCCCATGTGCTTGTATCTGCATAGCTATACATCTGTTTAGTTATATATATATATATATATATATATATATATATATATATATATATATATATATAATCTGTATCATTCTGTTTAATGTACTTCACATTTACGTGGTGGGACAGGATATGATGAATATTCATGATACTATGTTGAAAGGTTGGCTTACTCTCCTGACAAGTTCATTCAAGTCGAAGTTGTCATGGTGAAGAGGTTAGGCATAGAAATTCCACCTTCTACATAATTAGAAGGTTGGTTTAGTACTAGTGTGTCACTTCTGGAGATACATAACGGTTCCTGCAATCTCTCTCTCTCTCTCCCTCTCTCGCGATCACTGTTTAGACTGATGTGCCAGATTTCCCCATAAATACTATTCATGTGGAAATTTGATTCTTCCAGCCTTAGCATGGGTGTGTTTCGTCACATCATTAACGCCATTTGGAGCTCTGGTACTCATTCTTCGGCGATGTGTCTGATTTTAGCCAGTGTTTACTGTGTTTGCTCTCCGTAAGCCTTGGGCTGTCCCCAGCCGACCTGCAATGAAGCAGGTTGGCTCCTGGAATAAAATAAATTTACAGAAACTCCAACCAAAACTAGAACGAATTCGAAGAGTTCACACTGATGAGAATTATACTGTTGCACAACGCAAGACACTCGATGAAAAGGTGGTGGTGATCATAGACGTCAGTTGGAAATGACAGTTCCTTTCCTATATTTTACTAGAAACGTGAAGGTAGTAGTAGTAGTTGTAGCAGTAGTTGTAACAGTAGTAGTATGAGAAGTAGTTGTAGTTATTGTTGTTGTTGTAGTGTAGCAGAGGTTGTTGTGGCAATATTTTATCATATCAGTAGTAACTTATGCACTTATGCAGTAGTAGAAGTAGTTGCTGTTTTTGCAACAGTAGTTGATAAAGCAGTAGCTGTAGCTGTAGTAATTATAGCAGTAGTAGTAGCAGTTGTTGTTGTAGTAGCAGTTGGCGTAGCAGTAGTAGTAGCAGTTACTTATGTTTAGCAGTAGTAGTACTAGTGGTACTAGTAGTAGTACGTGTGGTACTAGTAGTAGTAGTTGCAGTAGTAGAGGTGGTAGTAGCAGTAGAGGTAGTGCTAGTCCAGGTAGTAGCAGTAGTATTAGTACCGTTCATTTGCGAAGAAAATAGCATGTGTTTGAAAGTAAACTCTCTTGAAAGCATAAGTGGCAAATTGGATCATTACTGTGGTAGCGGAAATAGTGCTTTACTTTTCAGAACCTGAACGTTCGAATCTAATGGACTATGTCCAGAAAAGATATCTTTACCATAGTTATTCTCAGACCACCATACTTATTTCATACCGCCATAGTTATTCTCATATCACCATAGTTATTCTCATATCACCATAGTTATTCTCATATCACCATAGTTATTCTCATATCACCATCATCTAGGTGCGTATCCTTTATAGAACGTTGCTCTCTTTGCAGCACATCTGAAATTCACTGTCTCTTGCCAGTTCACCCACTTCGTCGATGGTCATGTTCATGGTTTCTTTAATATCTTGTAGCCATCTTCTTCTTGGTCTGCCTCCATATCACCATAGTTATTCTCATATCACCATAGTTATTTAATATCTTTCTAGTAAAGACATCCCGTTGCCAAGCAACCAGACTGAGACGCACATTGGTCATTGCTGGTGATACTCTTCTTCTTCTTCAAACGCTCCATATCAACCACTTGTTAACGACTGTGATTCGTATGTGATCTGAGCCTAAGAGCGATTGAACGGTGTGCTAGTTGTGCGCCTACAAGTAGGCCAGCACGTCCAATTTCTGTGACGCTTTATTTACTAGGGTAGCCTCCTATGCCCTACCTCAATCGCCTCTTACGATACGCCTTGAAGGTTGCAGTGCTGCTATTCTTTGCTCCCCTTGCGAGCCCCAGCATCACACGTATGTGGTGATACTCTGACATATAGCAATGACTTCAATACATAAAATGTTTGAAGACATAAAGTTAGCATTACAAACCATTAGCGTTGCTGTGAGAATTTGAACTCGCATGCCAAGCTACGCAAGGTATGTGTGTTAAGTTGTTTTGACAGCCCGAAGTGAAGATTGCCTTCAACATAATCAATCGCTTTTGTTAGCCTGATTGAATGTGATCGATTGGAATAACCTTGAATTAAGTCTGGTCTACAAACACAACAGCGAACAAATAATTTCATTATTCCTCACCTCGTGATGCATAGGGTCTTACCAGTTTGTCTCCACTTTCCCCGATAAATCGCTGTTTTCTCTAAGACTTTCAAGGATAGACCGTCTTCATTTTCTATTATAGACTCCGTCTACATATCTGTTACGACGTATCCTTTTCCAGTTTCATTGTGAATTCCACTTCAGTGTTTGTCTATTGACACTCACTGTGTGTTCGTCTTCCGCAGGGTATACCCAACACATCGCCATTTTCACATCCTGACCTAGGTCATCATGTGGTCCATGTTCTATTTTTATCCACATGTCTGTGTTAACAACTCTATCATACCATCTCCGTCTTAGAATACGCTGATAAGACATATGTTGATAAATGTTGAAATTTTATTTGTATCCAATTTGGGGACGTGCAAAGTTTCCGAGTCTTATGTTAAGACAGACTTCACAATGGAGCTGAATATCATGAGCTTTGTTTTGGTGGATATGGTCGTAGATGTTCATACTGAGTGCAGGTTAGCAATGGTTTATTTGACTTTCCTAAACGAAAAACAGCTATAAACGAAAGTTCGTCAGAACTGACTCGTGCCAGAGACCAATATATATATATATATATATATATAATTATAGTAATAATTATTATTATTTTTATTATTATTATTATAACAATTGTCTTAAGTACCGTCCATGTGGTACCGGGGCCCGCAGGGAAGTAAAGAATAGTACCACTGCAACCTACAATGCATATCGTAAGAGGCAACTGATGTAAACCCTGGGGATGCTACCTAGTAAACAAAAAGCAGCGCAGAAATTGAATGTACTGACCTACTTGTAGGCGCATAACTGGCGCAACGTGCAATCACTCTTAGGCTCAGATGACATACAAATCACTCAGATTGCTTGACAGGTGGTCAATATGGAGCATTCGCAGAAGAAGAAGACGTCTTAGGTGCCCCAAAGATGACCACTCGTAAATCCATATTACCACACATTTTATTACACTCACAATTTACTATTTATTTACATACTTCCTGTAAAGTAATCTATGAGAACTACAACTACGACGAAAACGTCGTGTAAGACACACATAAAACAAACGATTATAACTAAGTTTTATGTATTCTAATGATATAAAATCAGCATCAAGTTCTCAAGTGTCCAAGTATCGCAAAGACTTGAAAGTTAAAGAAGAAAATCTGAAGATCTTTACGGTTTTCAATACACGAGGAAGTTTGCAAGTAATGCTTCCAATGATATAACTTTGTCATTAACATTTTGAGGCATTTGACACTGCTGTGAGAATATTGTATAAGTAAGTGTCTTTCTGGACACGAAGTGTCAATTGTGTGTAAAGTGGCAGATACGTAGAACAGTGTCCAAAATGGCGACCTGCATGGAAATTCGGTTGAAACAACGAGCTGTGATTGAATTCTTGACCTGCCGAAGGTTGTGTACCCATCGACATGCATCGAAGAATGAGAGAGGTATATAGTGTCTCCTATGTGTTGACGTAAGTTCTGTTAGGAAGTGGTCAAGGAGTGTAAAAGGCGATAATCCAGCCATAACGAACCTGCATGATCAGACTTGCAGCTGACGTATATTTCTCAGCTCGTATGTTTAGGTTTCATCTCCGTATCATATGTTGGTGCATGGAACACTTACTTTTTTGTTCACAGTGGTGCAATCACCAAGAATTTCATTGTAAATCTGTTAATATCTCTCTCCCAATTGCATTGCTGTCTAGTCTTGAACGTTTGCCAACACCAATTTTTCACTATTATTATTTTAAACATTATTTTATGTGTCCAAGATATGTAACTCTTTCTAAGTTAAATAGGTAAATGATGCTCAAACTTGACTGCAAAAAATACAAAATGTTGTATTTTCTTGATTAGTTAAAGGTTTCTTCACAGAAGTACAGCAGGAAAATACGAAAAGCAGAATTTAAGAATATCGTGAAAGACGGATGTTGTTGTTGCTAAGAAACGTCGATGAGATAAGCGAGAGATAACACAGATGGTAAGTAGGCCAGAGATTAAAATTGTGCGTTGATAAGATCGATAACTACTATGAATCTCCTTTGTTTTTCTTTTCCAACTCGACTATGAAACTATTTTGTAGTATTTATACTTCCCAGCTTGATAACAATGAATCTCTCTATCTCTCTCTCTCCTCTCTCTCCCCCGATCACCGACTAGACTGATGTACCAGATTTTCCCATAAATCTCATTCATGTGGAAATCGGATTCATGCAGCCTAAGCATTGGTGTGTTTCGTCCCATCTTCAGCGCTATATGAAGCTCTGGTGCTTATTCTTCTGCGATGTGTACGGTTTTAGCCAGCGTTTATTGGGTCCCCTGCCCTCTTGCAAGGCAGTAGGTTACAATGCTAAAATCTACGCTGAACGCAAGTAGATTTCAGACTTCTATACTTTCCCGCTTACTCTACATGTCTGGCTAAAAGTAGACTTCGAAGACTTGTCTATACCCTTTCCCGGCTTACTGCTGCACGTCTGCTAAGCTTCAGACTGTCTATATCCCTTCGTCCTTACGCGTTGTCTCTCAAGGCCCTTGGCAAGTTTCATTTTTTTTCACACAATTTCAATTAGTTTTTTTTTATTCATTCTAATATTTTTCATGCATAGTAAACACAACATTATATTTTCGGATACAATAATTATTTAGTGAAAGTGTATTCATTTATCTTTAATTTGATATATAATAAGTTCAACTTTAAATCACATTTAGAACAATATTTTAGTTTAGCTAAAGTATATGTGCACTATTTTAAAGCTAAAAAATAATTCCGTCCAGAGGCGAAAAAAAGCCGGTAGTGAATCAGTTAAGACTTACAAGAAGGTATCATCAAACCACTATGTTATAAAGACATAAATGTTTCCTGCTCAGATGCATGCTACATTCATTCTTCAAATGATATAAAGAAGCAACAGATCAAAGTAAAATACATGTGCCTGTAGTATATATAAAAATTGTCAACTTTTCCTACCATAAATCAAACGAAATAACAGCGTCCGAGTGGTTACCGGGCCCAAATTGGGGTATAAAGAATAGAACCACTGTTACCTGCCACGCATGTCGTAAGAGGCGTCTATGGAGGTTGGGCGTGTGGCTGGCTACACCACGCCGTCAAAAACACTAGATAGCTACAGAAACCACAAACCAGGAAATTGCAAAGCTTACCACCCGAGGAAGAAGAAGGACCCTGCAAGAAGGCGATCTGAAAAAGATGGCCTTGGATAGGCAGGCTTGGAAGGCCTTGGTTGCGGACTTATGTCTCCCTGGGGATGAAGGGTTAAGAAGAAGAATAACATTGGCATTGTCAAAACCAAATATAATCTCATTTGCATTATGTAATATGGGCGTATGGTGTGAATCATGTACATTTGCATTATGTAATATGGGAGCGTATGGGTGTGAAGCATGTACATTTAATAAAGCAGTGGAAAAACATATATGTGCTTTTGAATATAAGTGTTACAGAAGAGTCCTTCGTATATCTTGGACAGAGAAGAGAACAAATAGATCTATCAGAAAGAACTCAAAATCAAAGAAAACTGGCTGATGCTACAAATAAGAAAGAGAAAATTGAGATATTTTGAACATATAAAAAACATGAAAGGCTGGAGAAGACCATCATGGAAGGAGGCATACCGACAAAGAGATGAAGAGGAAGACCACGGAGAAGATGGATTCAGGATGTAACTGACGATTTGAACATGACGGCTGCAGATGCAGGACATCTGGCCTATGAGAGAGAAATTCCGGAGGACTGTTGGGGTGGCAAAGTTCTGCTCAGGACAAGCTATTTGATGATGATGAATATGGAAGTCTGTTTATCATTTTTTGTCTCACATTTCTCAAAGCAAGACCCTAATATTGATATTCATAAATGCGAGTCCCTGTTGCGTTGTGGTAAGGTGTTCACACTTGTTCCAGATGTAATTAGTTCATTGACCGCGTGAATCGATTGTGATACCTTTACATATATCCCTGATTTCAGTGTAGATTAGGTAAAGTTCCAACTTCTATTAGAGACGGACAGTAAAATGTAGGTCCTTTGTTTCAGTTGAGCACATAAAAGAACCATTGACCAGTGGCGGCTCGTGATCATTTTGTTGGTGGGGCCAGACAGAAATTTTCGGAAAACTCCTGGTTTCGGTTAGGATATATTTTAATGTATAAAATAATAAATACACGTTACACCTTATTTTTGGTGGGGCCGGCCCCACTGGCCCTTAATGACGAGCCGCCACTGCAATTGACAGCTAAAAAAATGAATAAGAGTAAGCTGCAAAGCCGCTGCACAGGCAACATTCCTTTAAAAGGTTAAAATAAAATTCATGCAACAAATTTAACAATTTTCACAATTATATCAAGGACCCTCGTAGACGCTACGGCGTTCGTGATCTGTTGCTAAAATATTCCTGTGTAAGAAAGAGATCGTAGCAGGCATGGTTATTCACCAAAGTGCAATGATGATGGTTTTATTAATCAATAAATCATTCAATCAATATGTGCATATACAGACCATCTAGATCAGGGTTACCAACCTTTTCAGCAGGCGGCCAAATTTCAGAAATAATATTTCTTGCCGGGCCATGCACTTATTTTTTTTTAAAAACATTTAAAGTAAACAAGCAAGCGCGCTACAACTTCGACCACATCGTCGTTTCCCAGTAGGTGAGATCGTGGTCAAACGCTTGCCTGGTTTAATGTAAATAAAACACAAGAAATAGGTAATTTTTTTTTTTGGAAGACAATAAAACATATCTGAGAATCAAACATATTAATTAGACTATTTAAAAATATTTAAAAGTGAGACATCTGACTTTGTTTTGCAGAACTAAATGCATAAAAATTGATCTAGATTGATGTTGTCGCTATAACACGCCAATACTTGTTCCAAATGAACATCAGTAATTCGTGTTCTCATTTGTGATTTGATGTGGTTCATGCGACTAAAAAGCTGTTCACACGCATAAGTGTTTCCAAATAGAGAAATCATCGACAGAGAATGTTTGTAAAACGCAGGATATTTATCCTGGTCCAAATACGTTTTATAGAACTCTTCCAAACAAACTTGATGAAATTTCTCCGTTAACTATGTATCACAACACATTTCACAATGTTCCATTTGTAATTTTCCTGGTAATAAATTCACGTCTACTGTGAATGGCGTTGCAAATGCACAAAAAGCACATGATAGATCATAGATTCCTAAACTTTTTGGCACGCCGCCCACCTTGCACAACATAAACTTTGTACGCACCCCTCATTATACCAGTTTGACAACGCCCCCCAATCCTACATATATACATGCTCTATTTTCTCCTTGACATAGCAAATTGATATATATATTTCTGTTGTGCATGGTCAATTTTTAAATGATTATAAGCATGAAATAGAAAACTGATGAAAAAATGGATCGTGTAAGACGGGCATAAGATAAATGCAGAATTCAAATTTTTAATGATTATTCAATCGCAAAATCATGAAAATTGAAAATAATTTATTTTAAAATATTTATTATTAATTTCTTCTTTAAGGAGCCACCGAACCCTAATCGCCTGAACTACACCAAATTCTTCTAAACTCACAATCGTCCCCTAGAACGCTTCAGCGCCCACTGGAGGAGGCGGTACCCCACTTTGGAACATGCTGCACTAGATTTAAGAACAGAAAACCAAAATGTGTAGCTTTGTAACGAATCTTCTTCTTTCTCGAATGAAAAAGTCATTCGTTACAAAGTTACACATGAGTAACGAATGACATCCATCGTAAAGGCGTTTGTGACTCAGTACGTGATTAGGTAGAAGTATGGGTTCGACTGTTCTTCATGCCGTATGGGAATAACAGGAACGAAACGTACTCGCGTTCTCTACGCAAATCAGACAGATCACAAAGAGTGGAAGAAAAACACAAGCAGCAAACAACATTTAGAAACATGCCTACAGTATAGTAAAACTTGGCATGATCCGCAGACAATCTGCTGCGTGTAATGATCGCAGTGAACCCTACCTTGGCTAATGTACCACTGAGCAGTACAGAGAATTTCATAGTCCATTAGTGATAGTACTGACCAAACCTAACACTAACCATACAATCAAATAACTTGCTAAGCAAATAGAACAGAAAGACGAAGCTCAAAATAAATAACTATCAAATAAATGTAACTCTAATGTAAACCAATCGTCGAATAGACAAACAAACAGAACAACTAATTAATTAACAAATCAAATAGACAAATTAGTCAACTTCCTATACAATGAAAGAATTACAACAGAAATCAATCCCCAAAAAATACACTTTTAAAAAATAGCGGTATAAAAAAAGAACCTACTTGAAAACATGGTAAGAAAAAGTAGGTGAAAAACGACCATCAGCCACCACACTACCACCACATAACCCTACTACTAGTCCTAAATTTAATCTAATTCAAACCTCAACCTAACTCGAATAAAAAATTGACCATGAAACTACTGCGAGATTTGAACTTTTAACCTTCAAATCGACAAGCAAATGTCTGAGCGACCTCGCCAGCTAATATTGAAAAGAATTCACAAAACAAAAACAACTTGAAACTATGCAGACAAAGTGAGAAACAAAGAGTAAATTAATAAGTATCACCACAAGCTATTACGCGGGAAAATCAGCGAACCCAAAAAACTACAAACTCAACAAACCAAGCCAGAAATTAAGAGCTCATAAACTAAACAAGTAGTAAACAAAGCAACGAGGGAGACTAAGATAACACTACCACCATTACTTTTACCGTAACTTTAACTCACGAATCTCCTATGACTTGCTCTGTAAGCGTTGTTCATGAGGACGTGTTTTATTTGTTTGATGTATGTATGTATGATCGACATGACCGCGGAACGCGAATTAAAAAACGGAACAAATTTTATTATCCTCAAGGATTCTCCGAAAGGAGTTAATTCTTATTTTTCATGTTTGTTGGCCTACACGCTTTGATATAACCAATAAAAGGTTCGCCTTAGGTTGAAAGGGCGTGCCTCGACTTAAAGAGGCTTTAATCCCCTACTAAACAAACAAACAAACATTATCCTCAAACACAATACGAAACGAACGACTCATGATGAAATGTTCTTTTGGTAATATGTACAATAAAGTTAACATTTATGTTCATTTGACATAGCTCCACGGCCGCAACATGACGCCCGGCGTGTTGATGTGGCCCGCGGGCCTCGTATTGGCCACCCCTGCTCTAGATCGATGGATTTACTTTAAGTGTTACAGAGAAACCAGTTAACAGTTATATGAGGACTATCATCATAGCACTCCGGACATGTCCATAGGTGCCCCGATCTACTTTGATATACTTTGAGTGTTACAGAGAAACAAGTAAAGTAATGCAACCATTTTCATACCAGAAGGTTTACTGGGAAATACAGTATTAGGTCCAGTTATTCACTAACGATCGGCACACGTTGGGTTACGTGGTCAACATTACGCTGACAGCCTTTATTTCCCAGTGTTGTTTTGGTACCAAACTGAAACTGGGTTGATCTTCTTCTTCTTCTCTCGGACGCCCGCTGTTAATTCAGGCAGAAAGTCATGATGCCTGGTATTGCGCTTCTGACTGATTTTTGCGTGAGACCTATATTACCATTTTACAGGCATCCCTCAACCATATGGAAATCCTCGCCGACTTCAGAGGTACTTGAAGATTAGATCCTTCAAATGTGATCTTTGCAGGAGACCTGTTGTCCTTGTAACTCTTTCTCGGACAGAGTTAGTTAGTGAAAGCAGAACGGATGACTTCTCTATTGGCTTTTCTGCCTTTGGTGAGGTCGTTCCGTACGCATCGTAAGATAAACACTCTTTAATGATCTTTTAGTGCCGTAAATTTGGGCTTGGATCTACGCCAAAAAGCATTAGCTTACTCTGTGCTGACTGTGTGAGGTAGCACCCGGCTTTTGGGCATTCTCGACCCTTCTAGGGCTAGTCACTGGAACTGTCACCTTTCTTGTATTCATTGCTCTTTTACGATCATTTTTCACCGTATATTTGGGCATTTTGATCTTCGTCAAAGAGTATGTCTACAATATGCGCTCTTTCTGACTATATGAGATTCTTCCGGATTAGGAACATTCTCAGTCATTGGAGACGCATGTGCTTTGTCAAACAAACGATCATATGTTGGCGGTATGCTTAGCCTTTATGTGATCTGAGCCATGGTGTTTGGACATCATCTGTGTAGGATGATCTGCGTCCGAAAAGTATTGCCCTTAGCCAATGTTTGGGTTTGTACCAGTCAAGCCTTTGCATTATCGGCCTTACTTTTCTATCCACGGTGAGTTTATTCCTGAGTAAGAGTATTCTCATCCGTTTCGAGGCGCGTATCGGCACTTGGAAATTTGAAAGGGTTTACTCTTCACTTTCCCTGCCTCCGGGAAACATTGGACTGGTGCTGCGAGCAGATATTTTAGATGGTCGTTTCAGTCGGCGCTAGCAACGAAACTGAAATTTTGCGCTCGCCATCATCATCCACCTCAGTTCTTCCGGGGATGTTAGTTGTAAATGCAACAGTACCTTGCCTGGTTGTTCCAGGAAGGGCAGTTCCTTTAGGCATCACCCACCTCATTTCTTCCGTGGATGTTAGTCGTTCTCCTTCTTCTTATTTGCGTTCATTCTATACGACAAATGTTAATCACTTTTTGTGATATGTTTGATCTTTGCCAAGAACGTGTATACGTTGCACATTGGTTTGGTAGGCCCCTAAACGCATTAACTTCTACACGTTTGAACACGTGCATCCGATTTCAGCCAAACCTCCTTAGTCGCCTCTTACGATATGCGTGACAGGTAACAGTGGTTCTATTCTTTACACCCCAAATTTGGGCCCGGTAACCACTCGGGTGGTTAGTTGTTAATGCAACAGTACCTTGCCCAGTTATCCCAGAAAAAATAGTTTCGTTAGGCACTAAAACGCAACTTTAGAATTTGCGCTTTGCCAACCTTTCCCAGCAAATGTATCTGTGCTAAGCCTTTGATACGGAGTTTACCCAATTTTCCCGTGTGTCGACACGATACGTTACATCGTTTTCAGAAACACTTGCCGATGCTTTTGATTCGTTACGCATAGTTCTTATTGATTCTTGCTCACAGTTGGCAATTTGCTTGCGACCCTTTACTCCGGGGGGTTTGGGATTCCTTCACAGACGACTCGAACACTATTGTTTCTTACTTTTCTGTTGGTTCTCACCGTGTACATCTTCACAATGCCTCTAGCTGGTCCAGACACAGATCTCAACTCGGGCCACCTCCTCAGGGCTCCAAATTTCGCTATATGTGGGTCCACGTGCAACTCGTCTCGGGCCCACATTTTGCTCCACGCTGGGCCACGTCTCTTCCCTGGATGCACCCCTCATCCATTCATGTTTATCCATTCAGCTTTTCGTTTCGGCCGGGAGAGACGTGCATTAATAGTCACTCTGGGATTCCGCTCATCTGTGTTGCGAGCGGATCCAATCCAACGTGACTACATCTGCATCTCTACCCCCACCAGGAAGCTCTCCTCGATCCCTACCCACTTAGCCAGAGAGGAACCAATGTCTGTTACCAGGGTCACCACGTGGAGGTGGGGTAGAATCTTGATTAGTGCCAGCTCACTAATTATGACGCTGCGTTGTCCCAATGCGCCTTTGACACCTGGGTCGATCTGAGAGCAGTTACGGAGTTCCCACTGTGGAATTGAATCCTGACCATGCGTGGGATGAGGACTGCTAAATAATCGCAATATCAATACAACAAAGTCAAAACATCAAAACACGAATTGTATCTAGCATGACGAGCACGAGACTACTCTGACGGTCATCCTATGATCAATAATATCTTACATAATCATCATCATCAAGGTGCGTATCCTTTAGAGGACGTTGCTCTCTTTACAGCGCATCTGAAATTCACTCTTCTCTAGCCAGTTCACCCACTTCGTCGATGGTCATATTCATGGTTTCTTTAATATATTGTAGCCATCTTCTTCTTGGTTTGTCTCTACCTCTGCGTACTGGAACCCTGCCTTCAAAATTATTTTCTCTCCAGGTCATCGTGACGCTTGATGTGGCCAACGTATCTAATTTTTCTGTATAGTATATTGTTTATCAGACAATTGTCTTTAACATTCAGTTCTTTCAGGACATCTTACAACATAATAATAATAATTGCTCTCGTACCGTTATACGTTACATAGGGCCTGCAAGTAATTTTCCATACCGCTCTATCCTGGGCAACTCGCTCAATCTCCTCCATGGAACTGAGACCGATATTTCCTGCCTCTCTCAGCAAAGTTCGCTTCAGGGTCTCCTTAGGTCGACCTCTCTTTCTTGAACCCTTTGCATCCCACTTCAATGCCTGCTTTGATATTCGTTGATCATTTCTCCTCAAGGTGTGCCCAACATATCTCCATCTTCTCTTTCTTATAACAGTTGTCACTAGTGGTTGACCAGACATGTCTCTGATTTCATCACTTCGCCTGAATTCGTCCGTTTTATATTCATTATTTTTCGCAGACATCTATTTTCAAATGCATTCAACTTGCTTTCTATATCTTTAGTCATTTTCCAACTCTCGCTGGAATATGTTAGGATTGATACAACATTTGAATTGAAAATTCGTAATTTAGTTTTAATACTATATAACTTGTTGTTCCATATTTTATCTTACAGCATACTACAACATAAATCAGTAAATGTGATACTGTACCTTTTGGATTTTACGTTTGTAAAATATTATCAGTAACCTATCTGTTAAAAGGTTTGGTTTATTAGACAATATTTACTCCCGTTATCAGAGGTTCGTGGTGTCTGTGGCTTAGGGTGACTCGGTCTATTAACCCCGATGTTCTGAGTTCGAATCACGCTGCGGACAGTTTGGTGGCAAGTTGTTTCGTGTGGATTTTTACAAAAATAACGAAGACACCACCTGTTCAGAAAGCAATAGCAAATTACTGAACGTAATAATGTTTAGAAAAATCACAAATAAATCACGGTAAATGAAGTGTGAGATAATAAAATTCAAAATATTTTATTTTATCTTAATTATATTTCTTTAGTTCCGTTGTACGTTACATAGGGTCTGCAAGCAATTTCTCCATAACGTTCTCTCCTTGGCAACTAGTTCGATCTCGTCTTTAGAATCGAGTCCGATATATCTCGACTTTCTTGCGAAGTTTGTTTCAGGGTTTCCCACTTGGTGTCTTTTCTCTTTCTTTAATCATTTACCTTCCACTTTAATGCACGTTTTGTGAACATTTGATCATTTGTTCACAGAGAATGTCCAACATATCTACATCTTCTGTTTTATATTACAGTTGGTACTAGTCTTAATTTCAATACTGGTCCAGAATTAGTCTTATTTTATGTTCATTATTTTTCTACCTATTTTGAAATCTATTTTCAAAATTCTTATAAACTTTCTATATTTTTCTGTCATTTTTCAACTCTTGCTGGCTATATATTAGGATTGAGATATAAGAATTTAAAATTTGTAATTTAGTTTCATAAAGCACATAATGTTAGTTTGTTCCTTTCGTGCCAAAGGCGGCACATAGGGCAGAGGTTTTAGATCTCCATGTGATACGGTTCTTTGCTAGCAGTTGCAGATCTTGTATGGTTTTACATCCCAATAGTTTACTTTCTTGTTGGATGGTTCTTCGAAGAGTGGTCTTTGGTCTTCCACGTTTTCTTTTCCCAACTGGTGACCACATAAGGACTTGTCGATTTAGTCTCTTTTCGTCTGATCTAAGAACATTACCTAAATATTTCCACCGACGTTTCCTTATAATATTTGATATGGGTTGTTGGTGTGTTCTATCTCTCACTGTGTTGTTAGAAACGAAATCACTCCATTTGACTTTTAATAATTTTCGTAGACATTTATTCTCAAAGCTGTCCAGTTTCTTATCAATTTTCTTTGTTGATTTCCAACTTTCACAACCGTAGGTCAGTACAGGAATCACACATGACCTAAATAATTTAACTTTTGTGCATATACTAAAGTCTTGAGATTGCCAGATATTCGTTAATTTAGTGAAGGCACCAGCTGCTATAGCAATACGAGAGTTTATTTCTTTCATCGTGTCTCCGTTGTTTGACACTTTACTACCCAAATATGTAAAATGTTCAACTTTCTCCAGTGTTTGGCCATTTATTACGATGTTGTCTGTCGAGTTTGTGAGGTCCATAATTTTGGTCTTGGCAGAATTGATCTGGAGACCAACCTGTTCTGCAAGTGTGCAAAGATTGCTCGTTAGTTTGTGGGTTGCTTGTGTAGTTGAATTCAATATGGCCACGTCATCGGCAAAGTCAAGATCAAATAGTCTGCTGTTATTAAGCCATTTGATGCCTAGTTGATCATCTTGGGTGCATTTGCGCAAGATCCATATATTGTTATTTTACATTTATGTTATATTTTCCTGGAGTGCGGAGCAGGGAACGACCAAGATAAAGGTGGCAGCAGAATAGCAAAGAGACCTTTAACTGGAGGAGGCAGGAGAACTTGCTAGAGATAGAAAGTTTTTCAGGCTGGCTGTTATGAAAGCGAAGTTCAGCAAGGGACATGCTACTTAATGATGGTATAATTTTAATACAATCTTTCTTGTATCGATATAAAAATTAATGTATATAAAATATTGACAACCTTTGACATTTGATGTGGATATAACACTTAGATCCTGAACCTTATTTTCCTAACGTGCTTGTAATGTCCACTGCAGTCGTTATAATTCTGAATATGTGTCTGTATTCTGTAAACTTATGAAGCAGCCACAAGCTAGAATCAGCTCTAAGGAAACATTAACGTCAAGTCAAAAAAAGAAATTGACGTTATATTGATTTGTTCGTCTGCAGAAACCGTCATCTTCACACAAAAATAAAACTATACTGCGTTGGCCTTTTATTTCATCCTTGAACTGAAAATCTCAGCAATGTTTACACAGGTCACGGAACAAACCAAATGAAAGTTGGAGGGGATTTGTCTGCACAAACTTCAGTCATTTTGCTGGAAGTGAATAAGCCATCTTCAGACTAAGCTCAAGTATTGCGACAGAATAGCTTGGGATATCCAAATAATTGTACACTTCGTGAATAATAGCGTGAAATTTGGAATGATGAATAGTCATAGTATATGGAACATTTTAAGATAAGAGGACCACTTTCAAATTTAACCTTACAGACAACCAACATTTCAATTTTCAGTAATTATAGTTTTTAAACGCAAAAATGTCAATTTTATTCAATGTAAATCGTGGCATATCCTTTATAGAACGTCACAGACAACCACAGTAAACGAGTCGTTGATTTTCTAGGAACCACTTATACGTTCAGTAGTTTGTCATTGCTTTCTGAACAATGAGGTATATTTTTAACGTTCGCTAAATTCTACGGGAACAAATTTGCTTCCAAACTACCCACCGCGGTGTTTGAAACAGGTACTTTTGGGTTGTGAACGAGCACACTACAGCTAAGTCAGAAACGTTAACCCGCGGTGTTTGAAACAGGTACTCTTGGGTTGTGATCGAGAAAACTACAGCTAAGCCACAGCCGATAACTTGTTTTAATACCATGTGGTATACTGGTAAATACAGTGTTTCGTGTATTTTTCTATCACCAGCAACACACTATTGGTGATGTGTTCAAAATCATGTCAGACACTTTTACTTTCCAATGTTTTTCTTGTAGCCAGATGATATTTAACTCTAATGTTACAGCACTTCTGCTGTATGGGTCAGAAACGTGGAGAACTACTAAAATAATGACGCATAGATTGCAAATATTCATCAACTGGTGTCTGCGCAGAATAGAGGGACTGAGATGGTATGATAGGCTCACAAAGCAGGAATTTGTGTAGAGAACAAGACAGATTCAAGCGAACTAAGAGGTTTAAAAAAAAAAAGCTGATTCTAGATAGGACACACTTTTCGAAAACCTGAGGGAAAAAAACAAGACGTGCCCTTTCCTGGAACCCGCAGGGACAGCGAAAAAAGAACTGCCGAGAAATACATGGAAACGAGATTTGAAGGCAGAGATTAACAATATAAAGAAGACCTGGAGGAAGCTGTAGGAGATATCTAGAGATAGGAAGGCTTGGAATGAGTTGTTTGAGAGTCTATACCAATACGTGTTAAAAAGACAGAGAAAGAGAGCGAGAGAGAGAGAGATGAGTTTACGCTGACCTGAGAGCTTTTTGGTAGGAAACAAAATCCACTCCAAGTGAATATTTTGGACCTGGAATAATGAGTTTCCATAGCAATTGCCCTAACTATCCCGCTATCACAGCTTGCTTGCTATAATTGTATTGTATTCCTTTCGTATCGTCACAATTTCTCCATATCGCTCTATACTTTTGTAACTCGTTCAATCTCGTCTATAGAATTGAGTTCGATATTTCTCGCTTCTCTCGGTGAAACTTATTTCATGCGTTATTTTCATGCGCCTTGTCTTCCTTGAACCTCTCTTGTCACTGCATGCTTTGTGATTCTTCGCTTATTCCTTCTAAGTAAATACCAAACTCTCGTCAATGCATGCTTTGTGATTCTTCGCTTATTCCTTCTCAGTAAATACCAAACTCTCGTCAATGCATGCTTTGTGATTCTTCGCTTATTCCTTCTCAGTAAATACCAAACTCTCGTCAATGCATGCTTTGTGATTCTTCGCTTATTCCTTCTCAGTAAATACCAAACTCTCGTCAATGCATGCTTTGTGATTCTTCGCTTATTCCTTCTCAGTAAATACCAAACTCTCGTCAATGCATGCTTTGTGATTCTTCGCTTATTCCTTCTCAGTAAATACCAAACTGTCGTCACTGCATGCTTTGTGATTCTTCGCTTATTCCTTCTCAGTAAATACCAAACTCTCGTCAATGCATGCTTTGTGATTCTTCGCTTATTCCTTCTAAGTAAATACCAAACTCTCGTCACTGCATGCTTTGTGATTCTTCGCTTATTCCTTCTCAGTAAATACCAAACTCTCGTCACTGCATGCTTTGTGATTCTTCGCTTATTCCTTCTAAGTAAATGCGAAACATATCTCATATTCCTTTTTTATAATAGTTTCTACTGGTGGTTGACTAGACATTTATTTCACCAACTCTATAGAATTCGTCCCCATTATTTGTTTATTATTTTTTGCAGACATCTATATTCTAATGCATTCAACTAGCTTTCTATATCTTTGGCCATATTCCAACTCTCGCTGGCATATGTTATAGAATTGATACAACATTTGAATTGAAAGTCAATAATTTTAGTTTTAAAACTATATGTAACTTGGAGTTCAATATTTTATTTAGGCTTTAAAAACATGACGATACTTTGAAAATTCGTAGCATAATTTATTATTTTAGTAAACGTATTTCGCATGCAGTCAAAATTGCTACTAAAATAGTTGAACTGTTTTGTTTTTTATTATCATTTTTGGATTCTATAATGATGTCTACATTACTTGTTATATGTGCCTTCATTATATTTGTCCTATTGAAGCGTCTATCTGCAGTCCTTCTGTGGATGCTATGGAAGATAATTTGTCTGAGTTTTTTTTATATTTTTAAAAATATATTTTGTTTGTACGAGTATTTTTTTACTTAATATAGATGAGACTGCAGTAACACTATGTAGAATGGCGAAACACGTAATAACAAAGTACTGTAGTTTTACAAAATACAAAGACAATGATAATACACAGCAACATTTCTACCAAAAGGCCTCTATCATGCAAACGATGCAACAGGAGTGACGAATTTCACAGTACACTACATATAGACTTTAACAAAGATATTACACTTCTAGTTTTCCACTTCTAGTTTTTCTGCATTTACTTCGTTATTCGTTTTTAATCACATATTTTCATTTATTTTTTGACCGTTGTAATATATTTGTCAACGTCTATATGTAGTGTGCTGTGAAATCCGTCGCTCCTGTTGTATTGTTTACTTGATAAAAGCCTTTTGGTATAAATGTTGCTGTGTATTGCCATTGTCTTTGTATTTTGTAAATCTTTCAGTACTTTGTTATTACGTGTTTCGCTATTTTTTACTTAGTGAGGTAATATCATCTGCAAAATCTAACATTTATATAATTACGTTCTGATTTCTTTGATTTTCTCTTTAGACATTTATTTTCACGTATTTTAAACAGAAATGTAGCCATAAATGTAGTCAAGAATGTAGCCAAAATTTAATATTGTCTTATTTACTGTCAACGTTTTTTTATATTTTCAGTACATACATGCACTTTCATCCTTTTGTATGATCATTTTATTGTGTTTTAAATTTGTTTGCCTGCTATCAAAATATCCCACGAGGGAAGCTACCATAGTAAAAACAACATGGTAGAAATCGGATGTGCTGGCCTACTTGTAGGCGTATAACTGGCACAACGTACATTCCCCCTTTAGACTCAGATCACATACAAATTACAGAGTGGTTAACAAGTGATCGATGTTTAACGTTCAAAAAAGAAGAAGAAGAATATATCCCATAATTTAGATCGAGTTCAATGTTGAAAGGTTTACAGCAATTAGACAACTCGGAACACCTTCGTTAGACCTAGTGATCGTGTTCACTGGCAATCGCTCTTAGACTCAGATCACATACAAATTACAGAGTGGTTAACAAGTGGTCGATATTGAGCGTTCACAGAAGAAGAAGAAGAAGAATATATCCCATAATTTAGAGCGAGTTCAATGTTGAAAGGTTTACAGCAATTAGACAACTCGGAACACCTTCGTTAGACCTAGTGACCGTGTTCACTGCAATCGCTCTTAGACTCAGATCACATACAAATTCAAGTGGTTAACAAGTGGTCGATATTGAGCGTTCACAGAAGAAGAAGAAGAAGAATATATCCATAATTTAGAGCAGTTCAATGTTGAAGGTTTACAGCAATTAGACAACTCGGAACACCTTCGTTAGACCTATTGATCGTGTTCACGAGCAAAACTTTGTTACATGATAGAGGAAAGAAGAACTGTTAGAATTAGAGAAAAACCTCAAGTACCCTCAGGTCCTGGATGGTGGCAGGATCTGAAGTAATTAGGATCATTCATGAATTCCTTCTGTTTGTTGCCTGGTCTCACACTGAAAGTAAACAATAGCAACATTGTGGCCTACATTGCATGGCGTATAAACAAAAATTAATTGCATATCCTTTACAGAACTTTGCGAATCAACCTCCAGTGTTGTAACGCTGTTTGTGATTTTTCTAGGCATTATTACGTTCAGTAGTTTGTCATTATGTAACTGATGGTTTGAACATGACGGCTGCAGAGGCAGGACATCTGGCCTATGGGGAAGAGAAATTTCGGAGGATTGTTGGGGTGGCAAAGTTCTGCTCATGACAAGCTATTTGATGATGATGATGAGTTTGTCATTGCTTTCTGAACGGGTGGTGCCATCGCCCTTTGTAAAATCCACGAGAAACAACTTGAAACCAAGCTGTCCGCTGCGCAATTCGAACTCAGAACGTCGGTGTTAATAGAGTCACTATCCCCTAAGCCACAGACGCCACCACATGTCGTATACTAAACCACAATAGTTGGGTTTGGCATTGCCGTCTACAAAGCATAAGAGGCGACTTTAGTAGGGTTTTCCTAGTCACTATCAAAAACTATTACCAACTTCATTATCTGCGACACTCTGGAAGATATTTATATTTCTTTTATTTCATGAACACAGCGAAATATTTCGGAGTATTCCATCCGTTTCGGGGCGCGTGTCGGCACATGGCAATTTGCAATGGTTTACTCTGCACTTTACCTTCCCCGTGGAAACATTGAACTGGGGCTGCGCACTGATATTTTAGATGGTCGTTTCATTCGGTGTTAGCAACGAAACTGAAATTTTGCGCTCGCCATCATCACCCACCTCAGTTCTTCCGGGAATGTTAGTTGCAAATGCGACAGTACCTTGCCTGGTTGTTCCTGGATGGGCAGTTTATTTAGGCATCACCCACCTCAGTTCTTCAGTGGATGTTAGTCGTTCTCCTTCTTCTTCTTTGCGTTCATTCTTTACAACCAATTTTAATCACTCTTTGTGATATGTTTGATTTTTGTCAAGAACGTTTATACGTTGCACATTGGTTTGGTAGGCGCTTAGACGCATAGACTTCTAGACGCTTAGGACACATGCATCCGATTCAGCCAAACCTCCTTAGTCGCCTCTTACGACATGCGTGGCAGGTAACAGTAGTTCTATTCTTTACACTCCAATTTCTGGCCCCGGTAACCACTCGGGCGGTTAATAATATTAAAAACTGAAACAGATGAAAACTTCATATTAACTTCAAGTTTAATTAACTTCAAGTAAATATTGTACTTACAATAATACAACTGAAACATACTGTTTTGAGAGTCACATATTTTTCTGGAAATTATCATTAACGTTATAGTCGAAGAGAAATTATATCGCGAAGAGATATATCACATAGGCGCCATTGCGCCCGAGGGCGTCGTGTTGGACATTGCTACACATTGTTGGACATTGTTTTAGCAAAGTGCCATGTCTCTTTATACAAAATATGTAGTTTGTGTGTTTATTTTTCTAAACATTTCGTTCTTCCATCCTAATTTTTCCGAAATGTATTCGTTTGTTTGTTTTTTTTGCTCATGAAATACGTCCACATCTTTTATATTGGTTATTGGCTATTAAACTGACGTCATTGCACTTCGTGCAGACCCATAGGCGCTCAGTCTCCTCCAACAGATATCGATGAGTATGCATACATAGTTCCCGCGGATCGCTCAATATAAAAAAAATCGCACCTATTGATTGTTATTTCGATTATATTTATTTATTTGTTTGGATGATAATATATGTCTCATATTGTTAAATGTTACGAAAAAGCTGTCAACGTTACGAGGAGAGATAGGGTGAGAAACGAGAATATCAGAAGCATCAGTGGTACTATACCATGCATACAGTACATCGAGAAGCAAAGAATCAAGTGGTTCGGCCATCTAATGAGAATGGAACCACATTTATTACCATCACGTGCCTACAGTAATCGGCACTCAGGGCGCAGAGTACGAGGCAGGCCAAGAACACGATGGATAGATAACATCTCAGAGTCCCTGCGAAAGCATGGACTGAAACGTCAAGCGCAAACACCTGCACAAGATAGAAACTAACTCTCCCACGACGCTTCACGTAAATGTGTTAAGATAAGATAAGATAAGATTGTTAAATGTATGTTTAACCATTGTTATCTTTTTTTTTTACTGATCTTGGTTTTTCATTTTCCTTCCTCTGTTATTGTATATCCAATATATAAAACACGTTTACATCTTACAGTTTTACTATATTTATTCTTCTTTTGTCGTCACACTGCTACTGGGTTTTTGCCCAGTGTCGTCACACTGCTACCGGGTTGTTGTCCAGTGTCGTCACACTGCTACCGGGTTGTTGCCCAGTGTCGTCACACTGCTACCGGGTTGTTGTCCAGTGTCGTCACACTGCTACCGGGTTGTTGCCGAGTGTCGTCACACTGCTACCGGGTTGTTCTCCAGTGTCGTCACACTGCTACCGGGTTGTTGCCCAGTGTCGTCACACTGTTACCGGGTTGTGCCCAGTGTCGTCACACTGCTACCGGGTTGTTGCCCAGTGTCGTCACACTGCTACCGGGTTGTTGTCCAGTGTCGTCACACTGCTTCCGGGTTGTTGCTCAGTGTCGTCACACTGCTACCGGGTTGTTGCCCAGTGTCGTCACACTGCTACCGGGTTGTTGCCCAGTGTCGTCACACTGCTACCGGGTTGTTGCCCAGTGTCGTCACACTGCTACCGGGTTGTTGTCCAGTGTCGTCACACTGCTACCGGGTTGTTGCCCAGTGTCGTATGTTTTCTGCTTTTGTATTGAGCTGTTCTGGTGGCTTGTTGATTGTTATTTTTGATTTTCACAGCATTCTGTTACGCCATCTAACCATATTTTCCGTCGTCTTCCTCTTGCCTTCTTTCCCGATGTTCTGTTGTAGAATACTCTGTATACTGTGAAGTTTGGATGCATTCTTATTAAGTGGCCAAACCACTTCATTATTTGTTTCTCTATGTAATTCAAGCAAGGTTCTGTGCCAACTTTCTTTCTTATGCTGATGTTGGTGATTCTGTCTTTTCTGGTGTTGTTGGTAACTTTTCGCAGGCAACGCATTTCACATGTAGTTATTTTTGTGACTGCGCTTTGCTCAATGTCCATTTTTGGCTCTGGTAACACAAAGTAGATATAAAAATGCTGTTGGTCATCTGTTGCTTAGCTGCCTGTGAAATGTGTGGGTGCCTTAACAATGGGGCTAACTGGTAGGTTACAGCATTTGCTTTTTGCGCTCTAGCCTCTATCTCTCTATCTAGATTTCCGTGTTCTGTGAATAAGCTTCCTAAGTATTTGAATTCTTTCACTTGGTTTATTTTAGTACCATTGACATGGATGTCTAGATTATTATGTTTTCTTCCCATATTCATTATTTCTGTACTATATTTATTGAAGGCTCTAAAGACGAAGGTAAACGTAATGGAACCGGGTTTTACCCCATATGCCTCTGTTCATGTCCGCAGATATGGCATGGCACCTTCTGGGATTATTACACAAAGCACAAACTTCGTAGAACCGGCAACAATTCTATGGATCTCTAGGGAAAAATACATTCTTGAACAGAACAACACAGTTTAACCTATTGCTTCTCACTTGTCTGTCTCATTACCATATTTTTATATCCTATACACATTCAAGATGACAGTTGTATAAATCTTCCATCAATTCTTACTGCTCCTGTTGACTTTTAACCAATGTTATTATATCATCAATATATCTGAGATTATTTATTATCTCTTCATTGATTTATAATCAAGACATTCCTTTCGTTTGTTGTCAAATGTGCTCTGTGTGTATGTTAACCCTTTCGTTCTTCTCAGTCGATATACGGGCTAACACATTTTTGTAAGATGGCCACAGCCAGTACACTGATAATTTAGTTTACAATATAAATGCGTTCGGAAGTGAAAAAATAACGAGTGAAGGGTTAAAGAGACATGGTGACAACTAACAACTTTATATGACTCCTCTGTTTATATCTAAAGAACAATAGTTATCATTTCTTACTGTTGCTACTTGATCCCAGTATACATTATTGATTACCTTGATGTCTTTTCTATTCTAAGATTATTTATTGTAGTAGTTCATTACATGTTCATGTTAAACTGTCAAAAACCTTTTAGCAATCAACGAAACATACTATGAATACTTGGAGAGAGAGCAGACAAGGTGGCTAGCTCTGCTACAATATCAGGGGGTCAGTCAGTTGTTAAAGTTGACATTATGAACGACCTCATTGAGTGTGGCTATAAATAGGATTTAAACCAATACACGTAGTAAAGGTATTTTAAAAATAAAATGAATTTTCAATTCCAATGTTGTAGCAATCTTACCATATGCCAGCTTATTAAGTTGGAAAATTACTACAGATATTGAAAGTAAGTTGAATGCATTTGAAAATAGATGTCTGCTAAAAATAAGGAACATAAAATGGAACATATTCAGGAGAAGTGATGGAAGAAATGTCTGATCAACCACTAGTAAGACTATTATAAGAAGGAGAAGATGGAGATATGTTGGGCATACCTTGAGAGAAAATGATCAAAGAAAATCAAAGCAGGCATTGAAGTGGGAGACAAAGGTTTCAAGAAAAAAAGGTCGACCTAGTGAAACCCTGAAATGAACTTTGCTGAGAGAGGCAAAAAATGTCCTCATTTTCATGGGAGAGTTTGAGCGGGTTGTCCTGGACAGAGCGATATGGAGAAATTACTTACAGGCCCTATTTAACGTATAACAGTATATATATATAAATATATAGTTACAAATATGTGATACATTGGAGAAGTATAATTTGAAATAGTTGGATATATTATGAAATTATGTAACCCACTTGATAGCTCAGTCATACACACCAGATTAGAACTCTTCAGTGCATCAAAACCAAAATCTTCTAAATAAGGGAAGTAACAGATTATATCATAAAGCTGTCAATCATATAATCATATATTGATTGATTGATTGATTGATTGATTGATTGATTGATTGATAGGACTATCATCATTGCACTTCGGTAAGTAATCATGTGTGTTCCGATCTCTTTCTTACACAGAAACATCTCAGCGGCAGTTTACGAACTCCGTAGCACCGGCGATGGTTCCTGCAAGGTAAAGTATAGGAAGTATAGTACCCGATGTAAAGTATAGGAACCTATTTTCATATCTCAATGTACGTTTGGTAATACGGTGTTAGATCCGTATTTTTCATTGACCACCGCTGCACAGGGTGGGTGATGTCGTCACCATCACACCAGCTACCTTTAGTTCCCAGTACTTATCCTGGTATCCAATTGAGACAGGGTCGACCTGAGAGCTGTTACAGTTAGAAAAATATTCCACGCCCACTGTGGAATTGAATCCAGAACACGCGCCTAGAAACGAGTTTCCTAACAACTACACTACTTCGGCTCTCTGTTAGGAAGTGGTAACTTAGATTCATTCATTCGCATAACAATCGGAACTTTCCTTCCATCACTCAGCTCTGATTTGCAAAAAACGTTAGTTTGGCATTAATAGTGAACTTGAATTACGTGACTTAATGAGCAAATGGTGCCTGAAGCTACTGCACATGAAACAAACTTATTATTTCCCGACACAGCAGTTGATGTAAAGATGTTGCAATCTCATCAAATGTACTTCAGTCGCTATACAAAAAAGTATACATTATAGTTTTAACGTTGCGAAATGTAACACGCCTAGATCCAGTCTGAGACATCCCATTTTTTTTTTAAATCGCTTTACAAAGGAACAACTGGACTAAAAATGGGAATATTTTTTAGGAGACGTGTGGGTTGTGGTGGCAACAATTCAAGACAAGCGAGGAAAAAAACTTCCAAGTCTTCTTCTTTTTCTCTTCCAACCATTGACTTCTTTATAGAAGTTTTGGGGGTGAAACGTAGTGATCTTGTGTGTGCTTGATCTTCTCTTCCACCATTGACTTCTTTATAGAAGTGTTGGGGATGAAAAGTAGTGATCTTGTGTGTGCTTGATCTTCTCTTCCACCATTGACTTCTTCATAGAAGTGTTGGGGGTGAAACGTAGATCTTGTGTGTTCTTCTTCTCTTAACATTGACTTTTTTATAGAAGTGTTGTGAAACGTAGTGATCTTGTGTGTGCTTGTTCTTCTTCTCTTTCACCATTTACTTCTTTATAGAAGTGTTGGGGTGAAACGTAGTGATCTTGTGTGTGCTTTTTAAGGCACTTTGTAAGCTGATATTCATGTTCGTAAGGCTGTTCTTGATGCCGTCGATCCATCTTTGGTGGTTTTTTTCTTGCCTTGTACTCATTATACTTTTTCTGTGTGGCTCTCTGTGGTAGACGATACCAGGGCATTCTGGTCAAGTGTCCAAACCATTTAATATGTTGTTCTTTTATGAAGTGCATAACTGGTTTCACATCCAGTCTCCTGATTTCTTCATTTCTAATTTTGTCTCTTATTGTCACACCTGCAGCTCTTCTAAGACACCTCATCTCTGTCTTTATAATTTTCCGCTCATTATCTGCTGTTATTGGCCATGTTTGACACTGGTAACATAGTGTTGGCCAGAAAATCGTTCTTATGAGATTTGCTTTAGTTGTTAGCGGTATCTCTTTATGTGACAACAGTGGTGTTAACTGTCCCAGTACTTGGTTAGCTTTTGTGCAACGATTGCTGATTTCGCTATCGATACTTCCATCTGCTTTGAAAATTGCTCTTAAGTATTTGGCCTCAATTGTTTGTTTTATGTCTACGTTCTGGAGTCCAAGTCGTCACTGACAAAAGGATGTTTTCTTATCACTGTCTCAAGAAAACATGCATGATTGAATGATTGATTTGGCGTGTTTTGAATACGTCAAGTCGCATAACAAACTATTCGAGCAGTACCAGATGTACAACAAGCTGGTTTTGAATACGTCAAGTCGCATAACAAACTATTTGGGCAGTACCAGATGTACAACAAGCTGGTTTTGAATACGTCAAGTCGCATAACAAACTATTCGTGAAGTACCAGATGTACAACAAGCTGGTTTTGAATACGTCAAGTTGCATAACAAACTATTCGTGAAGTACCAGATGTACAAGCTGGTTTTGAATACGTCAAGTCGCATAACAAACTATTCGGGTAGTACCAGTTGTACAACAAGCTGGTTTCCAATGCCAAAATGTCTTTCTTTTTTTAAATGTTCACATAAATTTTTATACTATTTGTAAATAATATTTTGAAGTTAAAGTACATGAATATCTTCTTCTTCTTCGAATGCTCCATATCGACCACTTATTAACCACTCTTTGTGATTTGTATTGATCAGAGCATAAGAGCGTTTGTGCGTTGTGCCAGTTATGCGCCTACAAGTAGGTCAGCCATCCTACTTTGCGACGCTTTTTATTACTAAGGTAGCTTTCTAGGCTCCTACCTCATTCGCCTCTTACGACATGCCTTGTAGGTTGCAGTGTTACTATTCTTTGCTCCCCTTGTGAGCCCGGTCAACACATGGACGAGATGGAAGTTTCAATTCTACACATTATGATATGTGAAATAGTTTATATGATGTGTAATAGTGATATGTGAAATAGTGATATGTGAAATAGTGATATGTGAAATAGTGATATGTGAAATAGTGATATGTGAAATAGTGATATGTGAAATAGTGATATGTGAAATAGTGATATGTGAAATAGTGATATGTGAAATAGTGATATGTGTAATAGTGATATGGGAAATAGTGATATGTGAAATAGGATATGTAATAGTGATATGTGTAATAGTGATATGTGAAATAGTGATATGTGAAATAGTGATATGATGAAAATAGTGATATGTGAAATAGTGATATGTGAAATAGTGATATGTGAATAGTGATAATAGTGATATGTGAAATAGTGATATGTGTAATAGTGATATGTGAAATAGTGATATGTGAAATAGTGATATGTGAAATAGTGATATGTGAAATAGTGATATGTGAAATAGTGATATGTGAAATAGTGATATGTGAAATAGTGATATGTGAAATAGTGATATGTGTAAATAGTGATATGTGAATAGTGATATGTGAAATATGATATGTGAAATAGTGATATGTGAAATAGTGATATGTGAAATAGTGATATGTGAAATAGTGATATGTGAAATAGTGATATGTGAAATAGTGATATTGAATAGTGATATGATATGATATGTGAAATAGGATATGTGAAATAGTGATATGTGAAATAGATATGAAATAGTGATATGTGAAATAGCGATATGTGAAATAGTTCTCTGATCTTTAACATTAGAAAGCTATACTAGATTTCCTTTAGGTACAGCATTCCTTTTTTTTAAACAGAAACATTTGTTCTTTTTCTTCTTATTGTGTCGTCACACTGCTACCCGGATGTTGCCCAGTGTCGTCACACTGCTACCCGGATGTTGCCCATTTATGTCGATTGCCCAGTCACTGCTTTCCGGGATGTTGCCCAGTGTCGTTGTTTTCTGTTTGTATCTTGCGCTGTTCTGGTGGCTTGGGTGATTGTTATTTTTGCTCTCTGACAGGATTCTCCTATGCCATTTAACCATCTTTTTCGTGGTCTTCCTCTCGACTCCTTTCCTGGTCTTCCTCTCGACTCCTTTCCTGGTGTTCTGTTGTATAAGACTCTGTATACTGTGGAGTTTGGATGAATGTTTATTGAGTGTCCAAACCACTTCATTCTTTGTTTCTCATTAGTGTACATAAACTTCGAGTAAAAGAACAAATGAATATTTTATACACAAACTTTCCTCTACTATTTCGAATGATTATATAGATAACTGTATACGTCTGTTGCTTAGCGGTTGTGAGCTCGATCACAAACCAAGTTTACCTGATTCAAACACCGCGTTGGGCAGTTTGGAAGCGAATGTGTCCCCGCGGATTTTTATGAACAGTAAAAATAGAGCTAACCTTTCAGAAAGCAATGGTAAACTACTAAACGTATAAGTGGTGCCTAGAAAAATCGACAACTTGTTTAGTGTGGTTGATGGCAATGCCCTGTAACGATTTTCATTTCATAAAGACAATAAAGTTATTTTATTTTGACATCGAAATAACGGCTCAATTATACATATTAAAATCGACAATTATTCAGTTCAGATACAAGAAATGGCTCAATTTGAATTTGTTACCGGGGTCAGATACCTCGTCAAGCCGCATGATCTTCTAGCAGTCATTGATTCACAGCTATTAGCATCAGAGTCATCTTAAGAACAAAGCTGACCACGACTTTACTCCCTCTCCCAGTGACAGTCCCGGAAACAGAAGACAAACCAAAATGTCTGGCTACGTTTATGGAGATCAAAGGGGGGTAGCTTCCTTCCAGCGATCGTTAATTAGATGATTCTACCGTCTGGTGTGTTCTTATGATGAAGTCAACTGTTGTCTGAAGTGCATCTCTGATGCCGTGCAGTTTTAAATGTTTCAATTTAATAAAGCTCGGCAGGTTGATCAACAGCATAACTTTTATCAGACAGTATAATCATCATATATAACGTGTTATATGGGTGATACTAAATGGTTTCTGATGCTCCTTCTGGACAAGTACCCGACTTCACCACTTTTTAGAGGCTATCCACACCCATAGGGGCTGCGGTCTCAGGTAAACATTATGGGAAATCAGAACACAGCCGGTCACGTGACCTCGCATTCCAGTATTGTTGTACATAGACGAATTAATTTTCAAATCAACACAATATGCTCAATCAAAGTTATATTATACAACAAGCTAAGTTCAACAATAAGGAATTTCAATATTATGGATATTTTTCACCAATAAATAACCATAGACTCGCAGAATTGAGTAAAATTGCAAAAAAAAGATTGCAGTGTTCTATCAAACATTTTTAAATTCCAGACACTCAACTGAAACTGGGTATGGGGTTTCCCCGCAAGCCCGCAGGCCCATAAGTTTATATTTGGCTGTGGCTCATTCCTGAACATCCATACTCGATATAACGCAAGCACATCATGTCAGCAATAGGTCAGAGGATAAACATCGTACGCCATCCCACTCCTGCAAAGCCATCCATCGAAAGAAAATTCCTCGATGAACATACATATCCTACGTGCAGAATTTGAAAATCTGAACCGGCACAAAACACAGGAATGGGTCGGGACAAGTCGAATTCTTCCACTACCTCTCGAAGACACAGCTGCATGTACATCTTGAAAACGGTTTTAGGGAGAAGCTAATCCGCAACCTAACAAGGCTATGTTGAGGTTGGATGGGTTGGACAGAAAGATACAGATACCCCAGTACACAATGAAAACTGTGACACAACGCAATTCGTTCTTCGGACTTCCTCATGGTATAATTGGAGAGAGAATGAGAACGAACGAGGAAGAACAAGAAGAAGAAGAAGATGAAGAAGCGTTTCCTACCGATAATTCAGTGTTATATCATTGGAAGCCACAGAGATGTGGTTTTACATAAGAATGTTGACAATTCCTGGGACAGCGAAGAAAATAAATGTGGAGGTTTTAAATCAGGCCTGTACACAAAGAAACATTATCAAAAGAATAAAAATCAGAGAATCTTTGGGCATATAATACGAAGAGAAGGTTTAGAACATTTGGCGACAACAGTAAAATTCAGGGAAGGAGAGATCGTGGAAGACAAAGGGAGAAGATGTTGGATGGTATGACATCGTGGTTCGACAATAGATCGACTTCAGACCTGATTACCTGCACCAAGGAGAGAGCTGTGTAGAAACATGATCGCTTACGCCGACAAACATGACACTTGATTGATTACAAGAAGTTAAACTTTAACTTCGACTTCGTATTGAACATTTTAAAATACGTATTTTAAGTGAAAAAAAAAATCAATAAAAATCAGACCGTAGTTAATGAAAATTGAAATGTTCGTCGCCATCTTGGATGTTAAGATCTCCTGAATACATTTTGAAATGACCAAACATCTTAAAATCACCCTTAGGGTATGCCCTTTTTATCAATTTCAATGCCAGGCTTTTATACATAAGGGAACAAGTGGTTTGTTATGCAGCTGCACTAAACCACTATGGCTTGGAAAGCAACTACTCTCAATCAGGTTTCACGTGTCTATGTTTGTTCCGTGTGTTTGATTGCGTGTGCATTAGTGCGCTAGTGAAAAAATGCACTTCAACCGATCATTTTGTTTCGTTCCTTACTGTTCAATTTCCCCAAATGCTATTCCTTGCTTTAGATATTTCTTGTTAATGGTTTCTCTATAGATTTCACTTTCTGAGGGAAATGTTTTATTTCTTTGAGAAAAATACTCAAAGTACTTAAAGTGAAAACTGTAGTGTGTGCTTTTATGTGCGCGCACGCATGCGTTTGATGGTTGCTAGTTCGTAAACTAAAGTACAGAACACTTTTTTCATATTAACATGTGCATGGGCGTCTATATATTAAGGCGATGGGTTGAGGACGGGGAATTACCACCCTGGAAAATAGATTTTTATAACATTTTTTATTCGAATCTGATCTTCTCCATTTCTGCGTAGTAAATTACCAACTAAATGTTGTTTTCTTTATTTTACCCCTCTCTGGAAAAACTTATGTGAACGCCCATGATCATGTGACATATTGTGAGATTCGGTGATGAGTGAAACCAGTACTTTTCTATCACTATCGACGCACGAGCTGGGATGTGGTTAACATTACAACAGTCTGAAAACCGTTTTTTCGGGGAAAAAATTCAACTTCAATTGTGGTTTTCAAACCTTGGACCATGTATATATGTAGCAATTGCACTACTAGCGGCGCTATCGCGGCTCTGGATTGCTAAGGGCATGATGCTCTTTAACACCCGGCTTATGTTCTTCATGGTTGGTTTGAATCAAGATATTTGTAATCACCAACAACGTTATATTTTGTGTACTTTCTATTGTGTACTGTCTGTTGTGTAGTTTTTATTGTAGACTGTTTGTATTTATATTGTGCTTTTATTGGGTACTGTCTATGGTGTCCTTCTGTTGTGTACTGTCTATTGTGTACTTTCTATTGTGTACGTCAATGTTGTACTTTCTGTTGGTACGTCAATGTTGTACTTTCTATTGGGTACAGTCAATGTTGTACTTTCTATTGTGTACAGCCTATAGCGTACTTTCTATTGTGTACTGTCTGTTATGTGCTTTTACTGTGTTCTGTATTTTGTAGGATTTTACTTGTGTACTGTCTGTAGTGCACTTTCTACTGTGTACTTTATATTGTGTACTTTATATTGTGTACTTTATATAATGTACTGTCTATTGTGAATTTTCATATGCGTTCTTTCTAGTGTTCATTTTCTATTGTGTACTGTATGTGGTGAACTTTCTATTGAATACTCTATGTGGTGAACTTTCTATATTGCACTGTCTATTGTTAATTTATTTTCCATTGGAGTACTCTAAAATGTGAGCTTTATATTGCGTACTTTCTGTTGTATCTTTTCTAATGTGTACTTTATAGCAGAACTTTCTTTTGTCAACTAATTATCTTCTTATGTAAATATGTTCTCTTTTTTCTTAACTCCACTTGAAGCATAAGGTATCAACATATTTCCTCTAACCAGATCTGGCTTGAGCAAGCTAGCTTAGTTCATTCCAGGTCTTTCTCGCCTCTTCACTTTCAATCTACGCTTCGTCTCCATGTCTCTATATTCTTTTAGTACGACTATGTCCACCCCTGATGTCAATTTCAGGGCCACATGTGAGTATTTGGTGTTCTGCATTCTTATATTTGCCAATCTCTTCTATCTCCTTTTCTTACTACCTCGTTGATATGTTGTTTCTACTGTGTACTATATATTATGTACTTTCTTTTGTGTACATTTTCTTAACTAACACCCCAACTGTGACGGGCCCGGCAAGCCGGCAGTGTGTAATATTGCTAAATTAATTCTTTAACCACAGAAAGCTCACCACGTGTGAAATGAAATGCTTGAAGAAGACAGTGGGAGACAACAGGAAAGACAGACTACGAAATGAGGACATCAGAAGCAGAGTTGGCATAACTTCATGTACCGAATACATCGAAAGACAACAAATACAGTGGTTTGGACATTTAATGAGAATGACATTCAACCAACCACCAATATCACCATACAATAAAAAGAGATCAGGTACTAGAGCTAAGGGAAGACCAAGAAAAGATGGATAGACAATATCAAGACCACACTAAATAAACACGGATATAACACAACAAGGGCGACTCATCTAGCCCTAGATCGCAAATTAAAGCTCCCATCCCTACGTTATTTTTACGAATTTTTGGTAAACACCCCCAAAAACAGTTTTTGGACCGAATTTTGAGGGCATTTTTACCCAAAAATTTATTTTAAAATTTAATTTTTAATATATCCTAAAAGGCATGTGTAATATTTTAGATATTACAATTGCTCACCTTAGAGTGAAAACAGAATTCATTTACATTCATTAGATTCAGAGCCCTAGGGATTTGCAATTTTTTTTTGGCGCCATTTTGTATTGTTTCCATGGCAACGCTTTGACATTTTTTTAAACTAACCTTTTCTACTTTTCTAAGTCATAATCTTTCAAAATGGTTATACACATTTTACATTAATATGAAAACAACGAAAATAGCTTCTTGCCCATCATACTACCGAACCTCCCCCTCCCACTTAACGGCAAGAGTGGACAGCCAACTACATCTTCCGCCTGGGAATAGGCAATAAACATTTTCTTGTGTACACAAGAAATAATTTGTATCTTGCTATGATGTACTTTATCTCCTGCACTTTTTATTGTTTATGTTCTCATCCTAACGAGCACTTTTATCGTACAGAATATACATAATAGTCAAAATCACCGGGTGGCTTCAAACATGTCACGAACCAGCGATAAATAAGAGCAACAATGGCTTTGAAAGATAATAACAGACTGTATTGGTTGCGTTGATCAATACATTTAACACGCCCCTTCCTTTACATTGAGATCCGTGATTGCGTAGCGGTTAGTGCACGTGCTTTCTAGGCGTGGGATCCCAGAATCAAATTTTGCCCGTGTGTGGCTGGGGCCCGCACGGGAAGCAAAGAATAGTACCTCTGCGACCTGCAAGGCATGTCGTAAGAGGCGACTGATGTAGGACCTAGGAAACTACCCTAGTAAATAAAAAGAATCGCAAAAATTGGATATGCTGGCCTACTTGTAGACGTGTAACTGGCACAACCTACGATCGCTCTTAGGCTCAGATCACATACAAAACACACAGAGTGGTTACCTAGTGGTTAATATGAAGCGTTCAAAGAAGAAGAAGCAAAATATTTCAGGGTCAAAGTTGAATTTTTTTATAATGCAAAGCTCACAGATCAAACAAGCTTCATTGTGGTACCAGAAAAACATTGAGAATTCAAGACGGTTGGCGAGATGGTGATCACATGACCCATCGTGTGACGGTGGCAAAATAAGCAAAACACAGGCCTAACACTGCATTCAACAATATACTTCACAGTATTTTTAAAAAATGTCTTCTTTACCTACTTTACTTCATTGACAGTGCTTTTTTTTTCATTTTTGCGATCGCTATTTTGATTTCAGACATTTTCTTATGATGAAGTCGACTGTTGTCTGAAGCTCATCTCTGGTGCCATGTAGTTTTGAATGTAGTGTTGTGTTGTAGGGCTAGCATTCTTTTCTAGGGAGGACATACAGGGGACAGTCTTGTAGGACATGTTATGTGGTTTGATCAGCGTTACCACAGAGACACAGAGGGGAATGAAGACAATCGTAGCCTGTGTAGATATTTCTTCAGTCTGTTATGTCCTATCCTGTTATAAGAAGATAGTCTGTCATTGACTTTCTTGCTGTTACGGGTCGATATAGGTACGGGACGATATAGTTACAGGACGATACAGTTACAGGACGATATAGTTACAGGACGATACAGTTACAGGACGATACAGTTACAGGACGATATAGTTACAGGACGATACAGTTACAGGACGATACAGTTACAGGACGATACAGTTACGGGTCGATACAGTTACGGGTCGATACAGTTACGGGTCGATACAGTTACGGGACGATATAGTTACAGGACGATACAGTTACGGGTCGATACAGCTACGGGACGATATAGTTACGGGTCGATACAGGTACAGGACGATATAGTTACAGGACGATACAGTTACAGGACGATACAGTTACAGGACGATACAGTTACAGGACGATACAGTTACGGGTCGATACAGTTACGGGACGATATAGTTACGGGTCGATACAGTTACGGGTCGATACAGTTACGGGACGATATAGTTACAGGACGATACAGTTACAGGACGATACAGTTACAGGACGATACAGTTACGGGTCGATACAGTTACGGGACGATATAGTTACGGGTCGATACAGTTACGGGTCGATACAGTTACGGGACGATATAGTTACGGGTCGATACAGTTACGGGTCGATACAGTTACGGGACGATATAGTTACAGGACGATTCAGTTACGGGTCGATACAGTTACGGGACGATAAAGTTACGGGTCGATACAGTTACGGGACGATATAACAGATACGAACCAGCATTGGCATTACTTTCTTCGTATTTCATTTTCACAGAGGTGTCATTGTGGCGGGGAGCTAAAGTGCGCGCCTCTTGCTCCAATGGTACTTAGTTCGTTCCCCAGATAGAAGAGTCGGTGTATTTTTCTAAAAATTCCTGATCTCAATGTAGGTGAGGTATAGTTTCTAGTCATATCGGAGATGGACGATAAAAGTAGGTCCCTTGTTCAATTTGAGCTCGTAAAAGAACACTTGATTGTTGAAAATCGAGAAGAACAGGTTGGACTTCCCGGGCAAAATTCATTAGAAAAGTTTTAAAATAAAATTCCTTATCGGGGACACTCGACGGCGCTACGGAGTTCGTGCACTGCAGCTGAGAAATTCTTGTGTAAGAAAGAGATAGGAGCACCCATGGTTACTCACCGAAGTGCAATGATAATGGTCCTATTAATCAATCAATCAATCAATCATTCAATCAATCAAGAGAATAGGTGATTATGGACAAATAAGTATAATTCTGACTTCTTTTCAATCACATTTCGTGTCCATTAGACAAATGTGTTCGGCGTTATTTTTTACCTATAATCGACTCTGGTCATCCCGTAAGGGTCAGTACCTTGAATGTCGTAGTCGTTTCTCGTGTCCACGCTCCGTAATCGAACCATGGTTCCGTTATATTACATTCAAGGTAGGTGTATCACATAACATCGACATTTGATATAGTCGACATTTGATATAGTCGACATTTGAAAGATGCATCACCAGTACAACAGGCTATGCAATCGGCACTAAGAAAGTTATTCAGAGTTTTCAGTAGAGACGTCGCACCCCGCAAAGAACTGTGACGATTGGTTTAGAAGTAATAAAAACCACTCTTACCACAGGGGAAGGAGGCTTGGTGTGAATGTATTTGTTTTAAGATTGCCACAGTTATGCAAGCAGTATCTTCTTGTTATACTTCGAACATTCCAAATCGACCACTTGTTAAAACACTCTTTGTGATTTCTATGTGATCTGAGTCTAAGAGCGATTGTACGTTGTGCCAGTTAAGCGCCTACAAGTAGGGTAGTACATCCGATTTCTGCGACGCAATTTATTTACTACGGTAGCTTCCCTATGCCCTACCTTAGTCGCCTCTTACGACACGCCTTATAGGTCACAGTGTTACTATTATTTGCTCCCGTTGTGGGACCTGACACCACATGGACGAAGTAGTATCTAAGAAAAAATACTCGACCGATTTATTATATTGTTCGTGGTTTCACCGTGTAAAAGGCCAATAAAGCAGAAGCTAAATCCAATCATTTCTAGTGCACTTATGACAGTTGTCACAAAAAAGCTAATTCAGTCAAATCCAGATCAAACAGAGCACAACTTTCACAAAGTAATCAGGCAAATCAACTCAACGTATATGAGCTCTCAAACTACAAACTACAAGCAAATTTTAAATAAATTGTAGGTCAGTTCAAACAGAAGGATTCGAATCTAAAATGCAAGTTAAGTAGCATTAATAATAGTAGCTGACATACAGTGCAACAACAAAAGTTCTTCAAGCATCAATATATTACAATATTTGAATAAAAATCTCAGATCTTTAAATTTGTAGTTTTGATGAAAAGTTTTTTTAAGATATATCTTTTGAGTCATGACTCTCATTTTTCTAATAGTGCGTTGTTCCTAGCTTTATTCTTCTTCTTCTTTCATGTTCTGGGCATGCAGTTGTTTGTGGTAATGATAGAACGGAGAGGATTACAAACAGCATTGAGTATAAGGTGGATTAGGTCTCTTCACGATTGTTTGCTGGATGTTGACACTAAAATACTTGTTGTGTCGATCCAGCGAATTAACGAGTTTGGAGTTATACAAAAGGAACTGGACGCCTGAGAGGCAGAGTGAGGAATGTGTTCAAGCAGCGAGCCAAAGATCCATCAATAAGTAGACATATTGGGTGAGACTAAGCACCTATGGGTCTGCCCGACGTACAATGATGTCGGCACAGTAGCCACTAACCAGTAACATTCAGAAAGTATACATAAATATAAGAATATAGTGCGTACATTTAACAACACAGAATAATAATATCAGCAGAAAAGAAGGTTTGGAAAACCTAATCAGGACGACCAAGAAACATAGTAAAGACTAACATCTATATTTGAATACACAAAAATCATGTCAACTGACAAAGAAAAAGGCTCACCTAACATCCAAGTAAACAATGAAGAACTCCAATGTGTAGAGAGCTACGAATATATGGGCTCAATAATTACAATAACGGTGACTGCTCCAAAGAGATCTCAAGAAGATTGGCAATAGCAATCAAGAAGTTAAACACAATGAAGAACATGTGGCAAAGCACCAGCAAAATACTAAAATTAAAAATATTGAGAGCATGCATTTTCCCAATGGCTACTTATGGTTGTGAATCATGGACTATTACACAAAAATTAAGAACGGAAAATCCATTCCTTCGAAATTAAATGCTACAGAAAGATCCTACGAATACCATGGACAGAAAAAAGAAAAAACACTGATGTCCGGATGAACTAAACGTTAAAGAGAATTGGTTGATAAACAACATACTATACAGGTACGTTGGTCCCATTAAGCGTCACGAGGGCCTGGAAAGAACAATATTAGAGGGCAGGATCCCAGGACGCAGAGGTAGACCAAGAAGAAGATGGCTACAAGATATTAAAGAAACTATGTATATGACTATCGACGAAGTGGGTGAACTGGCAAGAGACAGAGTGAATTTCAGATGCGCTGCAAAGAGAGCAACGTTCTATAAAGGATACGCACTTTAGTGATGAAGAAATCACTAGTAGACAGTGACTACTGGGCTTCCTACCCTAGTTCGATTGTAAATGGCGAAACACGTAATAACAAAGTACTGTAGTTTTACAAAATACAAAAACAATGACAATACACAGCAACGTTTCGACCAAAAGGCCTTTTTTCAAGCAAAATTACTTGATTAGTGTGTACTTACTAATGTGTACTTATTAGTGCGTGCTTTCTAGAGCGAAGCTGCTTAGGTTCGGATTTTTCATTTATGCCCACAACAGAAAAAAATCCTTGATCTTACCGTGAATTGAACACAGGTCTCCCGAATGGGAGCCGCGCTCTAACCTACTCGGCCAGACCGTCCTTAAAACAACATCAGAGCTATCTTGTTAAAATGAAGACAATTAAATTACAGAAACATATGATCCTCTTACATGGTGAAAACTTAGCAACAAACAAAGATGTTATTATGACTATTCTTAGCTATATATAGACTTCACTATATCTCAATTATATAGACCTCACAGTTCAGAAAGAAATGGTAAACTACTGAACGTATAAGTGGTGCCTAGAAAATCAACGACTAGTTTACTGTGGTTGATGGCTACGTCCTTTAGGACATGCCACGATTTTCATTTTCAGTGATATATATATTATAAAACATTTCATTAATCACTTTTTTATTTTTTTCAGGTAAGTACAAAGTGCTATGCTAACAGCAGGAACGATATCTGAATTTCGATCATACTCATTTTATTTCGGCATTCGCTTTTTTCGGAATCGCCTACCCGATTGTTTCTTGGTGGTCTTGAACAATGACAGACTACATTTGTTTCAATTATTTACTGCAAACGAATCTTTAACGTTGGCAATATTTCATCAATCTCGGACACGACTAGATGATTAATCTTAACGACCCAGAGTTCAGGTTCACTTAGAATATTTCTAATTTCATTTTTCCTTTCTAGAAGTGGCAACGAAATCTGAAACTCAAAAACAGACAGTGTCTAGCCTCCAGACGCTAGAAAGAACTACGAATACATTTTCAATGTTAGCCTGTTTTGCTACACAAAAAATCCATTCTATTAACTTTAGTAACATCTGTGCCATGTACATGATTGTATAGGTACTCATTCTCTGTGATAAAATCATCAAAAAGGAGCGTTATTTTGAGGATATGACTATATAAGTATGTTTGAAAGAATCTTTGAGAGAAACAACTGTTCTCTGTCGTTTATTTGTTAGAGTTTCAGCTAAAATAACCACTCTTTGTGATTTATATGTAAATTTTAATGAAAGAACGTAAATGTATCAGCCGGGGTTTACAGAAGTTAAATTGTGATATTTTGCTTGTTTCCAGTACATTTGATTTCAACGTACTTTTTGTTCCTGGAACGCCAGATAGTCTGTCACGGTATCCGCACTGTCTAAAGGACGCCACGTATGACTACTCCTAGCAGACACATACTATAGTACTGTCCAGGCATTGTTAACGTTCACTTTTAAATAATCAATTTTTCATCTATTCTTTATGAAGATTATTTTACTGTTAGCGCCGTTTTCTAATATAACAACAATGTAACATTTAATAGATAATTTCTCAGGAAATAAAAAACCTGATTATTTTTGGGTAAAGCAATGTATTGAGAAGAAATGATCACAGTATATCAAAGCAGGCATTGAAGAAGGATGTAAAGGGTTCAAGAAAGAGAGGACGAGATAAGGAGACCCTGAAACAAACTTTGCTGAGAGAGGCAAGAAATATCGGTCTCAGTTCCATGGATAAGATTGAACCAGTTGCCCAGGATAGAGCGGTATGGAGAAATTTCTTGCAGGTCCTATGTAACGTATACCAGTACAAGAGGAATTATTATTATTATTGTAATGTAGTGACCATCGACGAAGTGGGTAAACTGGCTAGAGACACAGTGAATTTCAGATGTGCTGCAAAGAGAGCAACGTCCTATAAAGGATACGCACCTTGATGATGATGATGAATGTATTGAAAAGGTAACAAAGACGTTCGTACACATTAAACGTTTAATAATAATATAATAATAATAATTCCTCTCGTACCGTTATACGTTACATAGGGCCTGCAAGTAATTTCTCCATACCGCTCTATCCTGGACAGCTCGCTCAATCTCCTCCATGGAACTGAGACCAGGACATTAAACGTTTACAATTATTTAATTAATTTGTAACATGTTATGTAAAATTATAATCTTCTTTCGATCACCCGTTATTAATTCAGGCATGACGCCTGGTATTGCAATTCTGTCTGATTTTTGCGTGGCCTATATTACCCTTTTACAGGTATCCCTCAACCATGTGGACAGCCTCGCCGACTTCCGATGTACTTGAAGCTTAGATCCTTCAAGAGAATCGTTGCGGGAGACCTGATGTTGTTGTAACCCTTTTACAGGTATCCCTCAACCATGTGGACAGCCTCGCCGACTTCCGATGTACTTGAAGATTAGATCCTTCAAGAGAATCGTTGCGGGAGACCTGATGTTGTTGTAACCCTTTTACAGGTATCCCTCAACCATGTGGACAGCCTCGCCGACTTCCAACGTACTTGAAGATTAGATCCGTCAAGAGTGATCGTTGCAGGAGACTTGATGTCCTTGTAACTCTTTCTCGGACAGAGTCAGTTTTAGTGAGGGCATATCGGGTGCCTTCTCTAACTGCTTTCCTGTCTTTGGTGAGGTTGTTCCATACACAACGTAAGATACCACTCCTTAATGATCTTTTAGTGCCGTAAATTTGGGCTTAGATCTACGTCAATGGGGATTAGCATACATGCGTTGACTGGGTGAGGTCGCTAAGGTAAAGACCCGAACGATCTCGACCCTTCTAGGGCTAGTCACAGGAAGTATCACCTTTTGTGTTGCTTTGTCAAACAAACGATCATGTGCTGGCTTAGCCTTTATGTGATCTGGCGATAGAGCAAAGACTGGTATATACAGTATTACATAAGAAGGGAAAAATTAATTATAAGATATGAGAAAAACAACACTCAACGTTTCGGTGCTTAAGACCTTTATCAAGAACAGAAAAAACAGAAAAAACTAAATTAACTAAAACATGACACTAACAAATGATCTGCATCAAAAGATACTGGCATACGTACCTGCGTGGTCAGCATCTCGTGAATGAAAGAATGGACAGGAAATAGGAAGACTATTAGGTTACCGATTGGTTGGCCAATCGGAAAGGGTCAGTGGCAGGTTACGTAAGATATTGTTTGTACAGGTGGGAACAAAGACCCACGTGGAAGAGCAGGAGAGGTAGGTGGAAGAAACGTCAGATAATAGCGTTAATGACCGACATAGCATACTGCTGTGTAAACACGTACACCCCCATACAACATGAGCCCTATTCGGCCAATATGGATTGCATACACTCCGATAACAAAGGCGGGTACGTACTCCAATGTTCCGGGGGAACACTGTAAGTGTCCACAGATATGTATACCAGACGATAACGTGCAGAAGATAAGTATGCAAGTAAGAAAATGGGATAGAACATGTCACTAGAACGGGTCCCAGTGACTAAACTAGGAATGTCTCGACCACCGTTCACCAAGAACGACTCGAGCCCTACTTGGCTAATATGCATCCTGTGTGTCCGGGAACGAACACAGGCAGAATCCAATGTCGTGTGGCTGGAACAGAGGGAGAGAAGTGTCAAAAGTGACACCCTAGAGTGTGAGCCGAATTCTGACGATGAATAGGGATGATAGTGTCATGTGATACTGCGTAGAAAGGAATAAGAACAGGGGAGGTGGCTGAAGAGTGGACAGACAGAAGAGGAAATGGTAGTGAGTCAATGGGTTTGTGGAGTGGGTAGATGAAATAGAGAGAATGAAATAAGAAGAAAAAGGACCAGTGGGCATAGACACTACGCGTGCTGAAGTCGTACATTGATACCTTTGGGTGACACTACACCCAAACGGTCAATCAACCGACATTCCAATGATAACCTGCTGCGGTCATCGGAGGAGCACGACACAAGACCGGTGATAGAGACATCTGTCCTGCCGTGGTGACAGGGGCCATTGAAATGGACAGCTACCGGGGTGGGTGCACTGTTAGAGATGTCCCGGAGGTGCTGAGCGAAGCGGTCACCAAGGCGCAAGCCTGTCTCACCTATATATGCCATCCCACAGCGCTTGCAGAGAATAGCATAAATAAGGTTGCGGGAGACACAGGTGAAGCTTTGTCGGATAGTAAAGGAAGTGTTAGGGAAGGAGATAGTAGTGGCCTGGAAGACGTAAGGACAGGTGTAGCAACGGGACCTAGAGCACGTGACAGTCCCCACGTGTCCCCCAGAGGGGCGGAGCCTACTGCGTACCAGAAGGTCGCGTAGGTTCTGTCCCTCCGGAAGGCCACCAGGAGGAGAGGAAAGATCCGTGAGGAAGCTGGGTCTTCCCGGAAGATCCGCAGCTCACGGAGAAGGATACGGACAGCAGGGGCATTGTGGGGATGAAAGGTGAGCACCAATTTGGTACGGTCACAAGGGGGACGGGTAGAAGGGGAGAGAGCGGTGTGACGAGAGATAGGTAGGACACGACGAAGAGCGTTGATGAGAACCTCCTCAGGGTAAAGACGGCGTCGAAAGAAGTCGAGCATCTCTTGAGCACGGTGACGAAAATCATCGTCGTCATGACACAAGCGTCGGAGACGAAGTAGCTGAGAGAAGGGTAGAGAGTTGCGACAAGCCAAGGGGTGTGATGATGTATATAGAAGGTAGTTATGAGAGTCAGTGGACTTATAGTAAACAGTGGTAAGGAGAGATGAGACACCGATGGAGACAGTGATGTCAAGGAAGTTTACTGACGTGAGAGAGATGGCAGAGGTAAACTTGATGGACCGGTGGAAGTCACCGACGAATCGAATAAACTGTAGCAAGTCACTTTCCGACATGTCCGTAACTCCCACTCCGTCATCAATGTATCGGCGGTACATGAAAGGTATAGGGTCCAGATAACTCTGAAAGATGAGATGTTCCAAGTGGCCCATGAACAGGCAAGCATAACTGGGTCCCATCTTGGTGCCCATGGCAACGCCGCTAATCTGATCAAAGTATTCACCATTGAACTCGAAGGAATTTGTAGTAAGTACCAGTTCAGCTAAGCGAGTGAGAGTAGTAGTGGCAATAGAGGGATGGGGTCGCTGATCCAGGAAGAACTGGAGAGCAGCTAAGCCATCGCGATGGGGGATGGAGGTATAAAGGGAGCATACGTCCAACAGGAAGAGACGATAGGTGCGACCTGGGAGTAGGGAGGTCGAAAGAAAGGTAGATAAAGCATGTGTGGTGTCCTTTAGGAAGGACGGAAGTGTCTCCACCAAGGGTCGGAAAATGCCGTCAAGAAAGGCCGAAATCGATTCGGTGGGGCAGGAGCAAGCTGAAACAATGGGTCGGCCCGGGTTATTAGGCTTGTGGATCTTAGGAAGCAAGTAGAGACATGGATTGCCAAGATTGGCCTTCATGATACGAAGAGAATCTGCGCTAGGGAAGATCGTTCTGTAGAATGAAAGTCTGAATGGTCTGGTGCACCAGATTATTGTGATGCGGACATGGAGGGAGTTTGCAACGCAATCCTGAACATACAAAAAAATTTAGATCATGATGATAAGGATGATGGTGATGATAAAGATTTTAGGAATGATAATGATGATGCTGATGATAATGTCGACACGATGATGATGATGTTGATGATGCTGTTGTTGGTGATGATGATGATGATGATGATGATGCTTTAATGATGATCGATGATGATGATGATGATGATGATGATGATGATGATGATGGTGATGATGATGATGATGATGCTGTTAATGATGATCATGATGATGATGATGATGATGATGATGATGATGGTGATGATGGTAACGCTGATGATGATCAAATAATTATCATATTTCAGTTTAAGATGACTGACTTTCTAGTACTTTCTGTAATGTTCATAAAAAAACTTCCTGACATAAATATCGATATCTATACCGTGAGATCAACCATTTTCATAGTTTTCATGAATGTACCAAAACCTGAATTCTAATAATGGTATTATTGACTCAACTTGTTTGCTCCAAGACCATTTTGAAAGTAAACTTTGTCCCATCGAGAAAGTGTATTGAAATCGTTTATATTTTTGAGTGTGATCAAATACAACATGGGTCTTCTCATTACCCTTACTGAATAATATTTGAAGTCTAAATAACATGGAAGTGTATAATGTTTGCAGAAATTGACACCCGGTCATATAATGAATCGTAGCCTCTAATAACCTACGGCCGGCGGGCTACGGTGTTTTTTTTTCTACGATCCAGAAGCACTTGAGCTTTCAGCTCTTCGGCTTGGTGCCATGGACATAGTAACCCTTCGGTTCCGTGCCACGAACACCGTAAAACTGGAGAACATGTGGCTTTTCTGCCAGTCCGAGGAATTGAACCCACACTCACAGAGGGCTTATCACCCGTCGTCCAACGCGCTACGAACACGCTGGGCAGGTGGGCTGCGAGCTAGGTTAAAAAATTATAGGAAGTAAGACCACATCTGTCGCGTGATCCTCGCATTCCCGTGTTGTTGTATATAGACAAATTCATGTTAAATCAACACAGCATGTTAAATTAAGGTTATATTATGTTATAAATTAAGTTCAAATCTAAGGAATATCACTATTATTAACACATTTCATCAATAAATAATAACGAACGCATAGAATTGATTAAAATTGCAAAAAAAAGCGCAAAGTGTTATATCAAACATTAACAAAAATCAGTCCCCATCTAACAGGAATTTCGGATTTCCCGTCTGAGCTAGTCGGCCTTATGTTGCGGGCGGTCACGGAAGAATAAATTAAATCTATATCAAACGTACAGTTAAATCATATCCCTGGTAATTAGTGGTTCGTGTAGGAGTCATTTGAAAGATTCCAGTAATGATACCGCTAAATAAAGCATTTAGTGAGCGGCCTGTTTATTTCACAAGATGGGAGTTAATAGGTTAATCAGATCAAAAGTTGCTTGAGAGCTTAGGATGTTTGCACGTGAAAGATCCAAGAGCAATCATAGAAATCGATAGTACCAACTTCATAATAAATTATGTAAACAAAGTGATTAATAGGTTCAAGCTGAAACTAATTTTGTTAATGTCCTTATATGATCTTAGCTCCTATGCTCACAACTCAAGACTGACAATGCGATACTTGGATATATTTGAGAATGAACGTTTCCGCCAGAGAATCAGAATCGTTCTGTTACCTGTTGACCCTCTATAGAAAATATGTGTTATAAAATCAGTAAATAACTGTCAAAGTGTTGTGGAGAGAACAGTAATGGAAGGTATGGTTTCTAGAAAATTAGGCAAGGGGTCTCTGTGGCTTAGTGGTTAAGCCTTTTGCCTTGTAAGTCGAAGGTCGTGAGTTCGAATCCGGACCACGGCCTTCTGTTTTTCCAGAGACCCCTAGGATTGTTGCCGGAGCTACGGAGTTCGTGCTTTGTGCAATACTCTCGGCAGGTGGGGTGCCATTTCTGCGGAGAGGGACCGAGCCATATGGGGTAACACCCGGTGCAATGTAGTCAATCCTTCGGCTTTAAAACCCTTTAGGCAAGGGGCCACAGATTACACTTGTGGATCTAAACTTCATGTACCTCTGAAGTCGAAGAAGGCCCGACTTCATGACCAAAGACACCCATAAAACGGTAAGTACGCTTTCACGCAAAAATCAGTCAGAATCGCCATACCAGGCTACGCATAAATTTATAGCGGGTGAACACAGAAGAAGAAGGTGGCAAGGGGGTGACCAAAACAACAGTGGCAGCAGGTCATTAACGAAACCTTCAACTTGACTTTGGAGGAAAAGAAGGTGGGGGTTAACTTGCTAGCGAAAAAATGTTTTCAGGCAGACTGTGTTGCGAGCGATAAACTGCAAAGAGCATTATACATAATGATGGCCCGTCTGCCCAGCGTGTTCGTAGCGCGTTGGACTACGGGTGACTATCCCTCTGTGTTTGCGGGTTCAATTCCGCGGGATGGCAGAAAAGCCACAGATTCCCCAGATTTACGGTGTTCGTGGCACCGAACTGAAGGGTTACGATGTTCATGGCACCGAGCCGAAGAGCTGAAAAGTTCAAGTGCTTCTGGATCGGAAAAAAAATACATAATGATGATTAATCCAAGAATAACTACATTTTCAAGTAAATTTATCACTAAGAATTACAGCACTCTATTAAGTGTACAACTCACGTGTACTTTAAGCTGCCTGGTTTTGATTAAAACAACAAAACCGAAAATGAAATTGATTATTCAATGAAGTACAACACATAAGTCTTAACAAGAAAAAAAAGTGTGATTGACTTAGTTTTATTACTTTGATGTTATTAACCACCCTCACGCAATAAGGATACATAACCAGAGAGAATGAATTACTTTCTACAAACATCAGTCTCAAATCAAGTTCTAGTCTGTGGTTCCAGTAGTAGAATTTTGATCTACTACTGTAATTCGATCGTCGCTGACTCAAATCAAATTTTGTTGTATTGGATTCTATCATTTTTCATACAGATTTGAAGGACGTAGTGGGAGATGTGTCTATCCACCATTTTTAAAGTTCTTCATTTTCTTTGTTTTGAACGTTCCCATCGACCACTTGTTAACTACTCTTGGTGATTTGTCATGTGATCTGATCCTGAACGATTGTACGTTGTTTCAGTTATGTGCGTACAAGAGGCCAGCACATCCGATTTCTGCAACTCTTTATATATTAGGTAGCTCCTGGCCCCTACCTCAGTCGCATCAAACGACATGCTTTGTAGGTCGCAGTGTTACTATCATTTGCTCCTTGCAGCCCGCAACACATGGGCATTTTAAAGTTCTGAGAAAAAAGCATTGAAAGTTTTTTTGAGGAATTAAATCGTGATCTTCAACTTCAGAAATTCAAATAAAAATATATTAGGCTTATCCCAAATAAAGAACGTTTAAGGGCACACACGATATGGTTCCAGTTATCGATTTTGTAGAAAGATTTTTTTAAATTTCATGAAAGAGTGGGATATGCCCTTCTTCTACTAACGCATATTCTGTCTAAATAATTGCTATCCAACGTTTGTATATATTGGGGTGCATCCGACTAATAATTGAAGAGGCGTAGGTATCATGTGGCAGTTGACAATTGCAATTGAAGAGGCGTAGGTACCATGTGGCAACTGCATTAATAATTGAAGAGGCGTAGGTATCATGTGGCAACTGCAATTGAAGAGGCGTAGGTACCATGTGGCAACTGCACTAATAATTGAGGAGGCGTAGGTACCATGTGGCAACTGGACTAATAATTGAGGAGGCGTAGGTATCATGTGACAACTGCACTAATAATTGAGAGGCATAGATATGGAACTGACTAATAATTGAGGAGGCGTAGGTACCATGTGGCAACTGCACTAATAATTGAGGAGGCGTAGGTACCATGTGACAATTTGCACTAATAATTGAGAGGGTAGACATGTGCAACTGCATATAATTGAGGAGGCTAGGTACCATGTGCAACTGCACTAATAATTGAGAGCGTAGGTATCATGTGGCAACTGCACTAATAATTGAGGAGGCGTAGGTATCATGTGACAACTGCACTAATAATTGAGGAGGCTAGGATCATGGCAACTGCACAATAATGAGAGGGTAGGTATCATGACAACTGCACTAATAATGAGGAGGACCGTGGGCAACTACACTAATAATTGAGGAGGCGTAGGTATCATGTGACAACTGCACTAATAATTGAGGAGGCGTAGGTATCATGTGGCAACTGCACTAATAATTGAGGAGAGTAGGTATCATGTGCAACTGCACTAATAATTGAGGAGGCGTAGGTATCATGTGACAACTGCACTAATAATTGAGGAGGCGTAGGTATCATGTGGCAACTGCACTAATAATTGAGGAGGCGTAGGTACATGTGACAACTGCACTAATAATTGAGAGCAGTAGGACTGTGGCAACTCACTAATAATTGAGGAGTAGGTATCATGTGGCAACTGCACTAATAATTGAGAGGTAGGTACATGTAGCAACTGCACTAATAATTGAGGAGGCGTAGGTACATGTGGCAACTGCACTAATAATTGAAGGAGTGTAGGTACATGTGCAACTGACTAATAATTGAGGGGGTGTAGGTATCATGTGGCAACTGCACTAATAATTTAAGAGATGTAGGTACCATGTGGCAACTGCACTAATAATTAGAGCAGTAGGTACCTGTGGCAACTGCACTAATAATTGAGGAGGCGTAGGTACATGTGGCAACTGCACTAATAATTGAGGAGTAGGTATCATGTGACAACTGCAATAATGAAGGGGCGTAGGTATCATGTGGCAACTGCACTAATAATTAGAGGTAGGTACCATGTGGCAACTGGACTAATAATTGAGGAGGCGTAGGTACATGTGCAACTGCACTAATAATTGAAGGATGAGGTACATGTGGCAACTGCACTAATAATTGAGGAGGCATAGGTACCATGTGGCAACTGCACTAATAATTGAGAGTGTAGGTACCATGTGACAATTGCACTAATAATTGAGGAGGGTAGGTATCATGGGGCAACTGCACTAATAATTGAGGAGGCGTAGGTACCATGTAGCAACTGCACTAATAATTGAGAGGTAGGTATCATGTGACAACTGCACTAATAATTGAGGAGGCGTGAGGTATCATGTGACAACTGCACTAATAATTGAGAGGCGTAGGATCATGTGCAACTGCACTAATAATTGAGGAGGCGTAGGTATCATGTGACAACTGCACTAATAATTGAGCAGCAGTAGGTACCGTGTGGCAACTACACTAATAATTGAGGAGGCGTAGGTATCATGTGACAACTGCACTAATAATTGAGGAGGAGTAGGTATCATGTGGCAACTGCACTAATAATTGAGGGGTGTAGGTATCATGTGGCAACTCACTAATAATTAGAGGGTAGGTATCATGTGACAACTGCACTAATAATTGAGGAGGCGTAGGTATCATGTGGCAACTGCACTAATAATTGAGGAGGCGTAGGTACATGTGACAACTGCACTAATAATTGAGAGAGTAGGTACCTGTGGCAACTACACTAATAATTGAGGAGGCGTAGGTATCATGTGACAACTGCACTAATAATTGAGGAGGCGTAGGTAACATGTGGCAACTGCACTAATAATTGAGGAGGCGTAGGTACCATGTAGCAACTGCACTAATAATTGAGGAGGCGTAGGTACTATGTGGCAACTGCACTAATAATTGAGAGGCGTAGGTACCATGTGGCAACTGACTAATAATTGAGGAGGCTGTAGGTCATCATGTGGCAACTGCACTAATAATTTAAGAGATGTAGGTACCATGTGGCAACTGCACTAATAATTGAGCAGCAGTAGGTACTGTGTGCAACTGCACTAATAATTGAGAAGGCGTAGGTACCATGTGGCAACTGCACTAATAATTGAGGAGGCGTAGGTACCATGTGACAACTACACTAATAATTTAAGAGATGTAGGTATCATGTGACAACTACACTAATAATTTAAGAGATGTAGGTACCATGTGACAACTACACTAATAATTTAAGAGATGTAGGTACCATGTGACAACTACACTAATAATTTAAGAGATGTAGGTACCATGTGACAACTACACTAATAATACGAATAAGATAAATAATAACAAAATAATATTAACAGTAACATAAATAGAAATAATAACAAATGAAATTGTAATCCTAACTAAACTTCTCATTTTCGTTAATATTGTACGGAGAAAAACAAACTGAATAATAATGTTATTCAGAATTTATTTAAATTTTTTAAGCTCTGATTAACATTACAGACGGAGTAATAGAATATGACTTAAAATAAATATAGCGAAAACAAAGGTAATGAGAAATAATCATAAATTTGAGAACCCAATTGTGTTACAAAATGAAGTCATAGAAGTCCAGGATTTTGTATACCTGGGAAGTACAGTATCGCAAGATAGAGATTCAGAAAAGGATTTCATCGAAAAAAAGAAAATGCAAGACAAACTTTATGATGCTCAACAAAATTTTAAAAACAAAAGGACTAAATCTTAGGACAAAATTTAAAATATATAGAAGTAATATACTGGGAGTGCTATTATACAGTAGTGAATGCTGGAAGAAGTAATATACTGGGAGTGCTATTATACAGTAGTGAATGCTGGAAGAAGTAATATACTGGGAGTGCTATTATACAGTAGTGAATGCTGGAAGAAGTAATATACTGGGAGTCTGATTATACAGTAGTGAATCTGAAGAAGTAATATAACTGGAGAGTGCTATTATACAGTAATGAATGCTGGAAGAAGTAATATACTGGGAGTGCATATACAGTAGTTGAATCTGAAAGAAGAAAAAACTGGGAGTGCTCATTAAACAGCTAAATGCTGGAAGAAGTAATATACTGGGAGTGCTATTATACAGTAGTGAATGCTGGAAGAAGTAATATACTGGGAGTGCTATTATACAGTAGTGAATGCTGGAAGAAGTAATATACTGGGAGTGCTATTATACAGTAGTGAATGCTGGAAGAAGTAATATACTGGGAGTGCTATTATACAGTAGTGAATGCTGGAAGAAGTAATATACTGGGAGTGCTATTATACAGTAGTGAATGCTGGAAGAAGTAATATACTGGGAGTGCTATTATACAGTAGTGAATGCTGGAAGAAGTAATATACTGGGAGTGCTATTATACAGTAGTGAATGCTGGAAGAAGTAATATACTGGGAGTGCTATTATACAGTAGTGAATGCTGGAAAATGACCCAACAAAACATAATACACAAGTTGGTGACATTTCAGAATAAATGTCTAAGAAGAATCTTGCAAATTTTCTGGCCAAATACCATAACAAATGAGGAGTTTTTTAAACGAACAGACTGTGCATCCTTGGAGACTATCATTAAGAGAGGAAGATGGAGGTGGTTTGGACATGTATGTCAGTGGGGCATTGGCTAGGACAGCTATTAGATGGACAGTGGATGAGAAGAGAAGGCATGGACGTCCAAATAAAAAGGTGGAGAAGAACTGTGGAAAGAGAGTTGAAGAAGTGTAGCCTGACGTGGGAGACGGTTGGTAGAAAGGCAGCAAAACTGCAACAGTGGAAGTCTCTTGTGGAAGCCTTATGTGTCAATCGGGACACGAAGAGGAAATAGATAGATTAGAATAGGGCACCAGGGATATAACATACATGCATTCAAGTAGGTCAACAGGCCAACTAAACATACATATAAATAATGTCAAAATACAACAGACTCCAGAATTCAAATATCTCGGGAGTATATTCACAGCAGATGGAAAGATGGACAGAGAAATCGAGACTAGATGCCAGAAGGCAAATGCAGTGACATACCAAATGTCACCACTATTAAAACATCCAAGCATTAACATGGCAGTCAAACGACAACTGATAAACTGCATATTTATTCCAGCTCTCTGCTATCAGTGTCAAACATGGGTCCTGACTAAGACACAAGAAAGAAAGATTACAACATGTGAAATGAGACGTCTACGAAAAGCTGTCAATGTTACAAGGAGAGATAGAGTGAGAAACGAGAATATCAGAAGCATCATTGGTACTATACCATGCATACAGTACATCGAGAAGCAAAGAATCAAGTGGTTCGGCCATTTAATGAGAATTGAACCACATTTACTACCATCACGTGCCTACAATAATCGACGCTCGGGGCGCAGAGCACGAGGCAGGCTAAGAACACGATGGATAGATAACATCTCAGAGCCCCCACGAAAGCATGGACTGGCAACGTCAAGCGCAACACACCTGACACAAGATAGAAACTAACTCTCCCCGCGACACTTCAAGCAAATGTGATTAAGATAAGATAAAATCAGATGTATCACACGGGAATTATGACGCCAGTCTAATTGGTCTAAAGCCAAAGTATTTATTACATTGCACCGGATTTTACCTTATATGGTTTGGGTAGTTCTTCACGGAAATAGCACGCCATATGTCGAGAGTATTGCACAAAGCACAATATCCATAGCTTCAACAACAACTCTTTGGATCTCTATAAAATGCACTCGTGAACAGAACGGTGCTGTCCGGATTTGAACCCAAGACCTTCATGAAGTAAATCAACAGTTTAACCACATAGCCACAGGGACCTCCTTTCTGCAGACAAGGACGAAGCCATATGGTGAAACCCGGGGAAATGAAGTAAATCAACAGTTTAACCACATAGCCACAGGGACCTCCTTTCTGCAGACAAGGACGAAGCCATATGGTGAAACCCGGGGAAATGAAGTAAATCAACAGTTTAACCACATAGCCACAGAGACCTCCTTTCTTCAGACAGGGACGAAGCCATATGGTGAAACCCGGGGAAATAAAGTCAAGCCTTCACTTTTAGATAATTATGTACAGACAGTTCAGACTTGTTAAGAACTGCATAATGTAAGAGGTTCTTTAGAGACAAATAACAATATGAATATTGTAAACAAAGGAAAACAAAGTAAACCCAACCTTCATTGATGTTTCTGTATGCAGTACAGAGCGCTAAATCTCCCTTCTGTGCATGAACAGTTTAATTCTGGCCCCTGCCCGCTGTGGGTAGAAGATCCACAGACATTCCACCCGAGTTCACTACCGAGTTTGAAACTCTGTTATTGAAGTAATTTTTATTCACCTTTTCTAGCCTGACAAATATATAAACACCATCCAATTAATAAATATTACCAAACTCTCGGTCAGACACTGATGAAGAAATAGATAGCTTTGCTGCAGATAAAAACTGGAATAATATCAGAATAAATTGATATAAATTTAGCACTAATTTTAAATTGAAATAATGCTTGGTGCAGTGTGCGGCAGTTGGGTTATTTTAAAAAACAATCCTGGCGCACCCTGCTACAGTTAGTAGGGAATGAGTTAAGAACTAACGTTGAATGTGTGATCCGGATACATGAGCCTGTCTCTGGAATATAACGACATTGTCAGAAGTTTTAGAAAAAATGCTTAGTAAAAAGTTCAAATTTCTTGTCAAATCAGAATCAAGAATACAATCTAGGAAATCTGAGTAGACTAGAACAATAAATAGCAGTTCAATTCACAAGAAAATGGCATTAGTAGCACGATGAAGAAAGATACGGTATTGAATGAATTACCATAGCAACGACGTCTAACAAGCAATGGATTCTAGCAAAACCTGGACGAGAAACCTCTTCAAACAAAAGTGGATCTTGTTTTCATCTCATGACATTCTATTTCGATCGCGGAGTTTCTGAACGGTCGCTACAAATAACAAGGAAACCAGCGAGAAATGAAAGCAGGGTTTCGGTAGTGAAATTTATGTAAAACAGCTTCACGGGATCGGAATCGAAATGCAAAACAAACTGGAGAAAACAAACAAATTAACCCGGAAGCATACTGCTTTGGGAAGTCACGCTCAGCATCTCAATAGCACTTGACAACGTATGGATCTGACAATGAGGATGTCTTTGATTTGAGATGAAGACACGAGTTGAATAAAATGAGCAGAGAACGATTGTTGTCACAAAGATATTGGAAAAGCAAAGATACTCAAAGTTGTCAAATAATCTAGCATTGTTCATGCCATGAACAGATCTGCACTCAAGGTCATATCATATTTATTATGTTCCTAATTAAACTCAGTTCATTCTTTTTTTCCGTCTTTTTCTTGATGTAATTTGTTTTTATTACTCTTCATTGAGCTTTATTCGTCGGATGACTATATTGTTGCATCGATTCATATAAATATATATATGTATACAAGAAGGTGTGTGTAACGTCTCACAGCACTTCATATGTAGAGCAAATGTGAAAAATATAGTACATGACGTCATCAAAAAATGTGTTCCATAGTGAATCGTGGTGCAATTTGCAGTAAATGACTTGTGCTTGAATTACATAGATAAACAAAGAATGAAGTGGTTTGGCCACTTACTAAGAATGCATCCAAACTCCACAGTATACAGAGTCTTCTACAACAGAACATCGGGAAAGAAGGCAAGAGGAAGACCACGGAAAAGATGGTTAGATGGCGTAGCAGAATCATGTGAAAGCAAAGATAACAATCACACAAGCCACCAGAACAGCGCAAGACAAAAACAGAAAACCACGACACTGGGCAACAACCCGGTAGCAGTGTGACGACAAAAGAAGAAGAAGAAGAAGACTTGTGATCGCTGGGGTAATTCTTTTCACACAAACCATAATGGTGTTTTCAACTGAAGAAAGAATATTTTACAATATGAAGAAATGTGTACAGACATATCTTGAAGCCCGAGGTGGATATTTTCAACATCTGTTATAATGAATATTTCATTTATTCTTTCTAGTTTACCAAGAACAACAGTAGACCATAGCAGTAACTATTGTGATCAATTTCACAACTTTGTATTAGCACATTTTTTGATGACATCATGTACTATATTTTTCTAGTTGACCTGCATATGAAGTGTTGTGAGACTTAACATATAAACACCCTGAATATATAAATATATATATATATATATATAATATATATATATATATATATATATATATATATCATCATCATCATCAAGGTGCGTATCCTTTATAGGACGTTGCTCTCTTTGCAGCACATCTGAAATTCACTCTGTCTCTTGCCAGTTCACCCACTTCGTCAATGGTCATGTTCATGGTTTCTTTAATATCTTGTAGCCATCTTCTTCTTGGTCTGCCTCTGATCCTGGGACCCTGCCCTCTAATATTGTTCTTTCCAGGCTTGATGTGACCAAAGTATGTAATTTTTCTGTATAGTATGTTGTTTATCAGCCAATTCTCTTTAACGTTTAGCTCTTTCCGGACATCAGTGTTATTTCTTTTTCTGTCCATGGTATTCGTAGGATCCTTCTGTAGCATTTAGTTTCGAAGGACTGGATTTTCGTTCTTAATTTTTGTGTAATAGTATATATATATATGTCAAATTCTTATACACCTAGTGAACTATTATTTTCTTTGTTTAATGTGATCAGATCGATACAGAACTAAATTTAGCCACTACCTATTTCTCGTTTGTGAACCACGAAGATTTCAAAATGGCCCAATACAACAGCATCATCCATTTCTTTTATTGCATAATTGTAATTTTGCTAAATAGAGTTGTACAAACAAGAAACACGGTGTTGGTTGGAGAGCTCTGTTCGTGCCAACAAAATTAACATTATTTCGTTAAAAGCATGACCTGAACAAATTTGGCAACGTAATTATATGTATTCGACGTGATGGTATATTGGTCAATCCCATGCGTGATCCTCCGCTGTAACTGACATGCTAAAGTCAAAATGTTCACCATACTCATGAGAAGTTGATTAGTACAACACTGTCTCATCTGTCCAGACCCAACTTTTAATTCTCGCAATAGTTGTTGAATAGAAGATTCGCCCGTCTGCCCAGCGTGTTCGTAGCGCGTTGGACTCCGGGTGACTATCCCTCTGTGTGTACGAGTTCAATTCCGCGGGACGGCAGAAAAAGCCACAGATTCCCCAGATTTACGGTGCTCGTGGCACCGAACCGAAGGGTTACGATGTCCATGGCACCGAGCCGAAGAGCTGAAAAGCTCAAGTGCTTCTGGATCGGAAAGAAGAAGAAAGTATCGAAGATTCGCCCATATCACATAAATTAGTTCGTACTGCATTTAATAAAATCAGTTCTGTCCATATTTCTGCCAGCTTGAGTAGGCGCATTATTTGTTAGAAAGTCAACACATTCGTTACCATTTTACTTCAGCATGTCAACTTGTATATAGTCAAGACATGGTCCTGAGATGTGACCGCCGAATGATGTCCACCCATTCCAAGAACAGATTTCCGAACTCAATACTTTTTTTCCGATCCAGAAGCACTTGAGCTTTTCAGCTCTTCGACTCGGTGCCATGGACATCGTAACCCTTCGGTTCGGTGCTACGAACACCGTAAATCTGGGGAATCTGTCTTTTCGCCATCCCGCGGAATTGAACCGCACACACAGAGGGATAGTCACCCGTAGTCCAACGCGCTACGAACACGCTGTGCAGACGGGCAAACTCAATACTTCAAAGCATAATCATGATAGGATGCTAATCACATGGGTGATCTGTTGTTCAGCCACCCACAACGGAGCCCGGAAGTCGCGGTGATCATAGCGGCAGAACGAAATAAAAATGTGTCCTGCTGTGCAAAACTTGTACGTAAGTGGTTCAAACAGGAATTGTGTATTTTTTCATGAAGTCCTTTTTATCACATCAGACGGCCTCACGTTTGAGTACCCTAGCATTATCTATGCCAGCTTTTTGGGGGCCGTGGTAGTAAAATGTATTTAAAATGGGATCAGCGGTAATGCAAAGTTTGGGAACCGCCGATCTAAGCGATAATGTATGCGCTGCATTGCCAGCATATGTACATAGAATAAACTTACATTAGATTCAGACACATTTGAGAGCCGCTGTAGCGTAGTTGTTAGTGAACTCGCTTCTCAAGGCTGGTGTCTGGGTTCAGCTCCCGCAATGCGCGTGGAATTTTTCCCGACCGCGACGGCTCTCAGGTCGACCCAGCCTCAACTGGGTACCAGACATGCTCTGGGAAAGTAAAGGCGGCCGGCGTGATGTCTGACCACATCACCCATCGTGTGCCGACGGTCAAGACAATACAGGCCTAACACTGATGTGACCTTATCATACCACGAGGTATGAAAGGGTTCCTTTACTTACTTTACTTAGATTCAGACACAGCTTCCTGTCACATCTCCCAATATGCATCTTAAAAGCTCGTCGCCAGTAGTCCCACATTTCAGCCGTACTGACCACCAAACTGATTTAAATATATTAGTTACCAGCGTTCTGCCTTACACATCTCATAATAGAAGCCATTTTGCTCTTGACAATAGTACGATTGATTCAGGCTGTACTCTGAGACAATATGGATTGATTACCTTTCAAATCTTCCTGTGAGAACCTTTGCTAACAAAAGATATGTTTCTCTCATTCCTCACTGATATTTAACTCTTTTCGTGTCCTATTGTTCGTCCAATATTCATCATATCAACAAAGCAGGCAAATGAAGGTGTAGTTCTAGAAACATTCAGAATGAAGACAAAATTAATATAGGAAGTGAAATAAAAAATAAAATGTTTATATTTAGGACACATAAAAGAGCATGACGTATTTTTCATAACATTATTGGAGGCGAAAGTTGACGGCAGGAAACAAGAGGAAGACTAAGAGACAAGTGGAAGGGAAACGGCCAGAGATGGACAAATTGAAGCATGGCGAAGTGCAACAACTATCAAGAGACGGCTGCTAGAGGTCCATTGCTGCCAACCTTTGATACGGAGACGACAGTTGATGATTACGATGATGGTGAAAGTTTAGGCAGGGTGACGGGCAGCAGGCAAGAGGGAGATCAAGACAAAAGTAGGAGCGAAACAGCAAGAGATTGACAAATTAGAGCATGGCGGAGTGCAACAATGGTCAGGAGACACGTGCTGTTCGAGGTTCATGTAGCCAATATTTCATAAGGAGATGACAGCAAATGTTGACGATGATGGTGAAAGTTTGAAAAGAAGGAAATTACTTTACAAACACCCCAAAAGGAAATAGAGAAGTTTGTCAACTACGCGGTGCAGATTTGAACTGGTTCACAATCTATGTAGGACAAGTTAATTATGTCTTAGTTTCTGAGTATACAGAGACTGGCAAATGCTTGTATTTTGTTTTCCTGATCCAGAAGCACTTGAGCTTTGAGCTCTTCAGCTCAGTGCCATGGACATCGTAACCCTTCGGTTCGTTGCAACGAACACCGTAAACCTGGAGAACCTGTGGCTTTTTTGTCAGCACGCGGAATTGAACCCGCACTCACAGGGAGCTTGCCACCCGTCGTCCAACGCGCTACGAACACGCTGGGCAGGCGGGCACAAATGATTGTATAAAGTTTTCGGCCTGTAAATTTCTAAACCAGCCACACAATATGGACGATGTTAGAAACATTACCCCGCTCGCTTTTATTTTCCAGAGTTGTTCTGGCACCAAATTCATGAGACTGGATCGACCGGAGATTTTTTTAGTGGTCTTAAAAAATCTCACTTCAACTTAGCATCGACCATCCGTCTAGAAATTCAGTGCAATAGTCATTGAGTTACCGCGGTTCTCAATTACGTTCAGGGGAAAATAAATGAATACAAATACTATACGTCTTCTCAATCTATACGTATCTTGATATTGGTAGATTACAGACAAACAAGCATTCAGTCTAATTATAATTGTAGAAACTTCAGCAAGGTGGGTTGAGTAACTCATCATCATTCGGTGCTGTGCCGGCTGACGTAGGCGATAATGGATCTCCCCAATTCTATGTCTCTGGTGTTTACTATCAACTCGGATATTGACGCTCTACAGTGCCATGTAGTCAGGCTATCCACAATTTTCTCTCTTTGTCTTCCTCTGTCTCGTCTACCCTCGATTTTACTGGTTGTCACAATGTGTTCTAAACCTCCCTCCTCATCACATGCCCGAAAAATAATGACTGTCTCTTTCTTATATTGGTGATAAGTTTTCTCTGTGTCTTGACCTCATTCAACACCTCAACATTAGTAATTGTAGCAGTCCATTTGATTCTCATCACTCTTCTGTAAAACCAAATCTCTGTGGACCTCAGAGATTTTTTGATCTGTGTGTTCATTGTCCATGACTTGCATCCGTATGTCAGTACTGGTTCTATGTAGCACTGAATAACTCGCATTCTTATCGCAATTGACAAGGACTTGTTGCAGATAATGCATCTCGTTTTCTGGAGTGATGTTTTGAGTAACAACATTTATTGAATAAGCATCGTTGAATTCCCCATGAATGTTATACTTACATCTAGATTCTCCGTAAGCAGTTCATTCTTATTTTGTATGTTTGTTGGCCTACACGCTCCGATATAATCACAAAAAAGATGTGTTCTTAAGTTGAAAGTGGTTTGCATCGGTTTGATTGATCGATTGATTGATCGATTGATTGATAGCACCATCATCATTGCACTTCGGTGAGTACCCATGTGTGCTTCGATCTCTTTCTTACACAGGAAGAGCTTAGCTACAGTGTACGAACTCCATAGCACCGGTGAGGTTCTCCGATGTAATTTTGCAGATGGTGAAGATATTTTTGTAGGAATTTTATTTTAAAATATTTTCTTATGAATTTTGCAATGGCAACGGCTTTCCAGCCTGCTTTTCTTGATTTTGAACTGCCAATGGTTCTTTTACGTTCTCAAATTGAACACAGGACCTACATTTTATCGTCCGTCTCCTATAGGACTAGGAACTCGATCTCACCTATACGGAGATCAGGGATCTATAAAAATATCCAGATGGTTCCATATGGGGGAACCAAGTACCTTGCAAGAGACGAGCACCTAACCTCTACGCCCCAAAGACTCCACATCATAAAGATTCTATACAACAGAGACCTCTACACAACAGAGACCTCTACACAACAGAGACCTCTACACAACAGAGACATCTACACAACAGAGACCTCTACACAACAGAGACCTCTACACAACAGAGACCTCTACACAACAGAGACCTCTACACAACAGAGACCTCTACACAACAGAGACATCTACACAACAGAGACCTCTACACAACAGAGACCTCTACACAACAGAGACATCTACACAACAGAGACCTCTACACAACAGAGACCTCTACACAACAGAGACCTCTACACAACAGAGACCTCTACACAACAGAGACCTCTACACAACAGAGACATCTACACAACAGAGACCTCTACACAACAGAGACCTCTACACAACAGAGACCTCTACACAACAGAGACCTGTGCGTCGGCTTAAGAGGCTTTAATTCCCTACATAACAAACAGCCAGGAATATTGTGACTTGATTTCTTAGTGTATCAAATTCTAATAGAGTGTTCGTTAACGTGATTATTGGGGACTCTGCGTCAAAGACTCAGCCTAGCTCAAACTTTTACAGACTATATACCGTAGATGTTAGTACACTTACTGAAAGAAACGAGGACAACATGAAGGATGAGAATGGCCAGAAAAAGATTTTATCCTAACAGGTGAGCCCACCGCTGACTGCTTTTTCTACATGCGGTTAAGAAAACAAAGAGGAAGAAGCAAACAACAACAAGAAAAGACGAGGGAGAAGAAAGCGAATAAATAAAAAGGACGAAAAAGAAGAAAAAGAAAGAAGAAGAAGAAAGAGCAAAGACAAAAATTAAATAGCAAAGAAGAAGAAGAAGACGAAGAAGAAGAAGAAGAAGAAGAAGAAGAAGAAGAAGAAAGAGACAGATTTAAGAAGAAAAAAAAAGAAGAAAAATTACTAAAAGAGAAAGAAGAACAAAACAGTAAAGAAATTAGACAAGAAAAGGAGAGAAAAATTACGAAACAAGAGGAAAGTTAGCGAAGAAATTATGAAACAAGAGGAAAGTTAGAGAAGAAATTACGAAACAAGAGGAAAGTTAGCAAAGAAATGACGAAACAAGAGGAATGTTAGCGAAGAAATAACGAAACAAGAGGAATGTTAGCAAGAAATTAAAAACAAGAGGAAAGTTAGGAAGAAATTACAAACATGAGGAATTTTAAACGAAGAAATTACAAAACAAGAGGAATGTTAGCGAAGAAATTACAAACAAGAGGAAGTTAGCAAGAAATTACGAAACAATAGGAAAGTTAGCGAAGAAATTACAGAACATGAGGAAAGTTAGCAAAGAAATTACAAAACATGAGGAAAGTTAGCAAAGAAATTACAAACAAGATAAGTTAGCAAAGAAATACAAACAGAGGAAAGTTAGCAAAGAAATTACAAAACATGAGGAAAGTTAGCAAAGAAATTACGAAACAAGAGGAAAGTTAGCGAAGAAATTACAAAACATGAGGAATGTTAGCGAAGAAATTACAAAACAAGAGGAATGTTAGCGAAGAAATTACGAAACAATAGGAAAGTTAGCGAAGAAATTACAGAACATGAGGAAAGTTAGCAAAGAAATTACAAAACATGAGGAAAGTTAGCAAAGAAATTACAAAACATGATAAAGTTAGCAAAGAAATTACGAAACAAGAGAAAAGAAGGAAGATATTACGAAACAAGAGAAAAGTTAGCAAAGAAAATACAAAACAAGAGGAATGTTAGTGAAGAAAATACAAAACAAGAGGAATGTTAGTGAGAAATTACAAAACAAAGGAAATAAACAAAAGAAAAAAATCAAAATGAAAGGAAAAAAAGAAAATAAAAATAAAGAAGAATAATTTAGTTTCAAATTCCAAAATCTTTGAAAAGGTTGCAAAAAATTACAAAATTTCATTGAAATTACGATTAGCAAAATATGAGAAGCAAGAGAAAAGTTAGCGAAGATATTACGAAACAAGAGAAAAGTTAGCAAAGAAAATACAAAACAAGAGGAATGTTAGTGGAGAAATTACAAAACAAGAGGAAATAAACAAAAAGAAAAAGAAGTCCAAAAAGATGAAAAGGAAAAAAAAAAAAGAAATAAAGAAAAGAAAAAAATAAAATGTACATTTTCAAATTCCAAGATTTATCTTTTCTGAAAATAATGGTGCAATAATTATTTACAAAATTTC